>CM060450.1:161909534-161972034 GCA_030545235.1 Helianthus tuberosus | reverse complement strand
GTTACGATCTCTGTTCCGGGTTCCTCCCGTGTCTCGTAAATAAAGTCGTTGTTTATCAGTATGTTTTCTAGTGATTGCATGGGAGTCAATCCTTGTCTTTGTTCGGCTCTAATCTTCGCCACAACGTTTTGAACATCTTTCAGAACATGAAACCTGTCGGGGTCCTGCTTCCTTATCGTTTGAAATATTTTGCGCGACTCCATGTTTTGAGCTGTCAGCTGCTCGATCAGTTTCATTTCGCTTGGAGTAAACCTTCGCAAAAACGCGTGGGCCGACAGGTCCTCACAAAGTTCGTGGTTATGTTCAATTTTTCCGTCTTTAATCTCCCAGGTTTCATACGGGTGGTTTCGCACAGCCAGCAGGTAAAACGGGCAACCAGTTTTTTTGCTTCCGGCTTTTCTAAGTGTTGCTGTAGTCTGGTGCTCACCACCACGATCACATTCAAGCCATACCCTCCCGATTCTTCCCCCGGTTTTCTTTGATCGACGGGTGACAATAACGAAACCATCCGCGTTTGCTGTTTCTTGTATCCGATTCTTTAGTTCATCTAAAGAGTTGAAAACCTGTAACATCGACAATAATAATAAATAATTTTAATAAATAAATAAATAATAATAATAATAATAATAATACTAATAATAATAATAATAATACTAATAATAATATTAATAATAATACTAATAATAATACTAATAATAATAAAAATAATTAAGTAATACAAAAAATAGTAATTAATACCTGCTTTTTTAAGTACGGACTGTCCTGGATGGGAGGTGTCTCACCACCATATCTACCATATCCACCATAACCACCGTCTCCTCCGTATCCACTGTGTCCACCATCTCCTCTGTAACCACCGTCTCCTCCGTATCCACCGTCTCCTCCGTATCCACCGTCTCCTCCGTATCCACCGTCTCCTTCGTATCCACCGTCTCCTCCGTATTCACACCCGTATCTATAATCCGGATACCCTTGTTGCGTCGGATAACTTGGTTGACAAGCATGGTATGAGTCATCTACAGGGGCTGTTTCATCAACAGGGGGATGATTGTTCAAATCTAGAAACGGTTTGTTTTGTTCTCCTTGTATACTAGACACAACCTCCTCTTGCTCATTAGAATCGGGAACGCAAGACTCCTCCAAAATAAAGAACCGTATCATCATTAGTAAATAATAAACTAAAACAAAAACTAATTAAAACATTTAAGTACCTGTACTGTTACCGGATCGCTTTCGGGCACCCAGTTCTCGCTACAATACTGCCCGAAGACATAGTTGCCGTCCCAGTATGATGACATTTCAACACTTCGGGATGATAAGAACACAAATGCAAAGCAGAATGAAAGAAGAAGAAGAAGCAGAAAGACGAAGGAGAATTAAATGTTGAATGCTCGGGGATGGACAAAGCATACACTGTATGTTGCACTTTTTCATAAGTCTTAGACGCCTCGTATAGCTCTAGACCCCTCGTATAGCTTTAAGTCACTTTTCAAATGTATAGTAAATCAGTTACTGAAGACGCCTCGTATAGGCCTATACGAGGCGTCTTAGTGCCTCGTATCCATCCCTCGTACAGACCTAGACTCCCCGTCTGATGTGACTGATTTGACATTGTGCTTTGGTGCAGAGCTGGTCGGAAAAGTAACCCTATACACCTCGTATAGGTCTATACGAGGCGTCCTGAAGGGTGTCAAAATAGGCATTAAGATGTGTAAATATGTAGACCCTATATATAATCACACAACTTTTCTATAAACTAAAAATATAAACAAATTATTATTTGTAATAACTAATTACCCTAAATTGTCAAAAATCAACTAACCACAATGAATTGTAGTATTACATTTATATTTGTTCATATCAAACATTATCATGGTGTTTGTTTATGTTATAAACAATGGTTATCTAACATGTCTATTTAACCCTAATATATTTTGAATTGAACATATTAAAAATAAGAGAAGTAGAGAGCACATCATATACGTTTTTGCTGTGTTTCTATTAATTAAAATGAAAAGGAAAAAAGAAAGAAGAAGAAACGTTGAATAAAGGCAGGCTTCCTTTTTTAAATTAGGGTTTTGATCGAGTAATGAAACCCGGTTCTACACGTACTCTATATGCTTCAATAAACGCAGGCTTCCTTTTTTTAACTAGTATTAAGCACCCTCGTATTAGAGTGGGGGCGTCAAAACCGTGTTAAATAGCATCAGTGTCATATCATCGCGAGCGATGCGATCAACAACACTGAATTTGCAGTAAAAAATAAGACTGAAACGCAAAACATAAAAAACAATAAATAAGTCGATCTAGGACCCGCACCTAGGGCTGTAAACGAACCGAACGTTCAGCGAACAGTTCGTGAACCGTTCGGCGGGAAGTTCGTTTATGTCCGTTCGTTTAATAAACGAACGCACATGAACAAGAAATTTCGTTTGATTAGTTAAATGAACGAACATGAACAGAGGTCTCGTTCGTTAGATTGTGTTCGTGAATGTTCGGTAAGGTGTTCGTAAACGTGTTCATGAACATTCGTTCATTTGCGTTTGTTTATGTTCATATTCATATGTTTGTGTTTTAATTGAATATTTTTGTACTTTCATATATTTTATCTATAATTTTTATATTATTAAACTTTTATTTATTTTATTACCCTAACAATTAAACTAGAAAACTCTCTTTCACCTTGTTTATGCACCATTCCCTTTCATTTCTCATTATTTACATCGGCGAATACGATCGACCTCCGTTCCACAATAAGGGATTCAAGTTCCAGTGCTACTCTCTGAGCCATCTACCTTTATCCTTCGTCGCGTTTGCCAAATTTATTTGTGTTCATGAACCGTTCGCGAACACGCTCATTTCCTTAATGAACGAACATGAACATAAAATCTCGTTCGATAAGTGTTCATGAACAGTTCGTGAACACATTTATTTCCTTAACGAACGAACACGAACAAGGCCTTGTTCGTGTTCGTTCGGTTCGTTTACAGCCCTACCCGCACGTTATGACGAACTTGTCAAATAGGAAAAAAATAAACGACGTAAAGATGTTGAACTGCACACGTACTCTGCATTGTATTAACTCGCAAAACATAGAACGAAGCGTAAAATGGAACGTAAAAACGTTGAACCACACTCGCACGTTGCGTCGTGTTAACTCGCAAAATTTAGAACGAAGCGTAAACGGAAAATTTGCGAAATATGAAAAGTATAAGGGAACAAAGTTGAAAATAAAAAGTTATGAGTTAAAAGATGAAAAGTTTTATGTTAAAAATAATTCATTAAATACTTTTGGACTAAAAGTAAAAAAATCATCTTTATTCTTAAAAACTCCACAAACATGATGTAGAACACTCTCCATAAATAAGTTGATAATTTATAGTATTTAAATTTAAATTAAATTGTAGTATTATACTTTTAAAAAAATCCTGGTTTGTTTACAAAGGGGATTAGACCAAGAACTAATTTTTATTTTGTGTAAGTACTTTGTGTGTGCTAATGAACACATGTACTACTTTCAATGTATGTATATGTATATATACATACATACATACATATATGTGATGTTCTTTCAACGCAATACATACAGTATTATAAAGTACACACCATGACAGAGATATGTGGTATCTGGACCATGGAACTACATGAAGAGAACTACAGTTATATATTTTAAAGACAGGCATGGGTCTCTCTCTCACACACAAACACACACTCACTTTTGTAGTTAGCATGTAAAAGAGATGTTGAAAGAGATGTCTATGGCAGAAATAAAATGATGGAACATGTTACTCTAGATAGTGTAAACCAAGGATCCATAAAAAACACACAAACAAAAGTTAATTATTCATATCCTCTCTTTATTTCTTTTATTTTTTATTTTATATTGTAGTCACATGAATAGTCTGATTCACCAATATTCATAATATGATTTGAAACCTTGTATGCTTATCACATTTTTATGCTACTCATGTATAACCATGATGGTCTACAAGACTACAACAGCACTTTCGATCGAGTAGTGTTTTTAACAGTTGCAAATGGGAGACATATCATACTCTAGCTAATCTGCTATAATAGGTTGGTTCTTTATATGAATTTGGCGAGTTGGTCGTAATTGTAATTTTACAAAACGTTGACTGGCCAGAAAGTAAAAGTTATTGAAGAAATTAAGTTAACAATTATACTAAAGAAATTTGTTATATATATATATATAGGCTAAAGATAAAAAGAAAACCACTTTTATTGAGAAAACCCGGGAAACTCCAAGCTCCCGACTTTTTTTTTTTTTTTGAAAAAATTACCACACGTAATATACATGTGTTTAAGAGTTTTGGGCAAAAAAATCGAAAAAGCGCCGAGTAGATATTTTAAAAAAAAATAAACAAGTTTTGGTGTAACATATGTTACATTCGCTGAACATATGTTACACCAAAACTTGTTTATTTTTTTTTAAATATCTACTCGGCGCTTTTTTGATTTTTTTTTGCCCAAAACTCTTAAAAACATGTATATTACGTGTGGTAATTTTTTCAAAAAAAAAAGTCGAAAGCTTTGAGTTTCCCGGGTTTTCTCAATAAAAGTGGTTTTCTATATATCCTTACCCTATATATATATATATATAGAAAAAGTATATCGTACATTACGGCTTAACGTACTTCACGTACAAAAACGTGCGTGATTTGTTCTATAACATGTGTGATTAATATTTTCAATACGCGTGATTATTGTGTTTCAACATGCGTGATTTTGGATTTTTGAGTTATAACGTGCGTGATTTTAAAATGAACGTGCGTAATTACCTGCCGTACGTGATGTACGTTAAGCCGTAATGTACGTTAATCTTCCTCTATATATATATATATATATATATATATATATATATATATATATATAGGGCAATGCTAGACAGAAAACCCTCATTTTCTTAGAAAACTCTGGAAACCCAAATCTCCGCCCATTTTTACCCAACCTCCCGACATTTTTTTTTTTGAAAAAAATAACACATGTAATATACATGTTTTAGAGTGTTTTGGGCCAAAAAAATCAAAAAAGCGCCGAAGGGATTTTTTTTTTTTTTAAAATAAACAAATTTCAGCAATGTCCGGTTGCCTAACATGTGTTAGGCACAAAAGACATAAATTGCTGATTTTTTTTTTTTTAAATTATCCCTTCGGCGCTTTTTTGATTTTTTTGCCCCAAAACTCTTAAAAACATGTATATTACATGTGTTATTTTTTTCAAAAAAAAAATGTCGGGAGGTTGGGTTTTCTAGGGTTTTTTATATAGATAGGGTTTTCTATATAGCCCTACCCTATATATATATATATAGGGGAAGGTTCTATGCAGAACACTAAATATTGCGAGAACACGCAGAACAAAATGAATCACCCATTTTTTCAATCCTAAACACCTAAAAAGTAAAGGAAAATGTTACAAATGGAAGATTTATTGTTTCTCACAATAGAATTTAAAACAAAATATGAAAACTTATCATTTTTTTATATAACCTACACATATGTGCGTTCTGTGTAGATTAAATTACCTACATGTATGTAGGCTAAATATAGGTAAAAATATAAGGTTTTCCATGCATATATAATATACATACGAATGTAGGAATCATAAAATTTAAAAAATATGAACTTTAAATTATAAAATCTAGTGATCTAGAGTTGTTCTTTTTGTTCTCGCAAAATTAATGTTCTGTAATGATCCTCATCCTATATATATATATATATATATATATATATATATCATGATAGAAGGTAAACGAGCAACAAGCTGCACCGTCACCCTTTTTTTAATAGCAAAACTAAGTCTTTTAAAACTATGTTTATAGATCTCGGAATTATAACATTACTATTTATGACCCTTTGAATTCGCAAAGTTTTACATGATTGCCGAGGAGTTTAAGGGTACGTCTCTAGCAGATCAAAGGTGAAATATGGAGAGATAGTAAGGATTTTAGAGATCTTTTTGTCAGAACTTCATGGATTTCACGAACAAAACACAGTTTATTAATAATCTCAAGAACAAATATAAAGAGAAATCAACCAGTCATCACAGATTGACTGGGAAACAATAAGAATATAAGATTATCAACAAGATGATCGTCTTACAAGACTAAACTCAAACAAACCTCACGAATGTAAATGTGAGGGAAAAATCAAAAAGAAGGATCTAGACAACTGAGAAGTAGAGAAAGGTAAGAGAGTCGGTGTGTGTATGATCCCAACGCAGCGCCTCTCTTTATAACCGAACCAACCACGAAATCCTTAAGCCCACTCGTTTTCTCTGACTCTTGGACCAACCCGGACAGCACCAAGCCCAATGTTGGTGCATTTATGTGTCTGTAACTTTGTCTTGTTTGCGATGTATGTTATTTAGTCTTTTGTTATCGAGTCTGTAAGTTCCGTCAAGTCTACCTAGTCGGATATCCTCCTATCCTACTTGGTATGACATTTTGTCTCTGTATTTGTAAGGTTCGTTAAACATATGCTTGTGTGCATTGTGTTTAACTATAGTTAGCTGTTTCTTATGTCTTCTGTTAACTTAGTCATATCTACTGTCCTTGTTTAGTGTTTGACGAAGGTTCTATCTTCGTCGAACCAATGCTTGGCGAACCTTCAAGCTTCGTCATTGTTTGTGTGTGACGAAGGCTCTATCTTTGTCACACATTAACCTTCGTCAATCAAGGTTCGTCTAAGGACAATATATATAGCTTGGTGTGTTTAACAGTTAAGGTATGAGAGCATAGAGAGACTACTACTGAGAGTTTATCGTTCAAGCATTGTGTGTATATCTTTGATGGTGTTCTCGTCCTTTTAATCTAAAGTGAATCTTTGATTATCTGTTGTGTTACTCGCATTACTTTGTTTAGTTTTCACCGTCACGAGGATTCCGCACTCGTGACCGTGTTCGTGATAAACAGGATTAGGTTTCGTATTAGATCCTCTGAGAAAAAAGGACCTACAAGTGGTATCAGAGTCATGGCTCTTATCCTTGTTTAAAACCAAACATTGATGTGTTTTATCAAGTTGTTTATGTGTTTTTCAGAAACTGTTCCTATTTGATATTCATATTTTCTGAAAAAGTGTTCAAAACTGGTTATTTGCTATGAGTTTTATCAAAAACCTTGCTACATTGCATGTCTACATGATAAAAATTTTCTTGAAAGTTTAAGCAAAATTTGTGTTTCAGAATATTCAAGTTTTTCTTGATATTCAAAGTGATCTTAAAAGTGTTCTTGACTATCTTCAAACTGTTCTTAAAATAATATCTGAGTTTGATCTGCTTTAAATTTAAGTTGAAGTGTTTGTTACTTATAATATTATTGTTTGACAATTGTGTACATGTAATGATGGTTAGGTAAATCAAATTAACTTCTGTCACGGCAACTTGTTAGCTTTGAAAATTCGTCACCTACTTGTCTGCAAGAATTAATTGCTTTTGCAAAAATATCTTATCCTGTGTCAGGGAAGATTGTGTTGGACGAAGGATCAAATTGTTCGTCAAAATTGTTTCAGACGAAGATTCAAACACTCTCCATTCTTCGTAAAAAGAGTGTGTTAGACTAAGATTCAGAACTTCGTCGTTACAAGACTTGTCGTTCACACTGTGAATCATACTTCGTCAACTTTAACTATCATTTGTTAACAGAAGCTTTGCAAAACTGTCTTAACCGTTTCTTTTCAAGTGTTTGATCAGGTACACTCATACATTCATCAATCATGAGTACTAGCCCCTGGGATTGGAGCAGTAGCTCAAGTACTGCTCAAGATCCGACCTCTGTAGAGACGTGGGTCAAGAATATGATGCCACAACAACAATCAATTTCTGTAAGTCAGTGGGCATGCGTAGCAAATCAAAATCAAAGTATTCAAAATTTGCTAATGAGCGAAAGTGAAACGGGTAGCAACAATCGACCTCCAAAGCTGAATCATATGAATGAATATCCATCTTGGAGAGGCCATTTTCATACTTACGTTCTAGGGCAAAATACCGAGCTATGGATATGTTTCACTACACCATACAACACAGCTCTTGAAGAAACAGGTTCAAATGCAGCCACATTGGCAACTATGCCTGAAGCAGATAAGAAAGCGTACGATCTTGAAAAGAAGGTGTTTGCTATCTTGACACAAGCTCTCCACAAAGAACTATATCATCAATTCTCTTATTGTAAGACAACAAAAGCATTGTGGGACATCCTAGTTACAAGAGGAGAAGGGAATGCGGCAACAAGGAAGACTCGACACGACTTGTTGAAAAAGGAGTTTGACGCATTTTTGTTTATAGAAAATGAAACTTTAAATGAAATGGCAACTCATTATTATCATTTGATAAGTGAAATGTTTTCTTACGAGGTTACTGCAACTCCACAGGAAATGGTGTCAAAGTTTGCTGATTCTCTACCACCGAAGTGGAGCCCCTTTATTGAGTTATTAAAGCATACAGGTGCATTAGATACTATCAGTATCTATGATTTCGTTCAAAAGCTGGAAAATAAAAATGAAGAAGAAATCCGGAAGGCGAAACGAATCTCAATTCCTCAGAATCTAGAAATGTACTTTGGAGGGATTAACCCTGCTGCAAGCTCAAGTCAGCAACCAAACTTCAAACGATGTTTATGTCAAATTCAAGGCCGTTTTCTCAACTGACTAATGTAAATCCCTTTGGATTTGTACTAGAGCCACCTCAACCTAAACCTCATTTTGATACTAGTGCTTGGTTCCCTCAATCAGAAGCTGTTGCCCCTCCAACTCAACCAAAATTTGATTCGAGTGCATGGTTCCCTCAACCTCAAGTTACTCAACCTCAATCTCAACCTCAATTTGACCCTAGCGCTTGGTTCCCAAAACCACAAGTTGTTACCCCTTCACCTCAACAAGCACTTTATGGTAACAATTTCACTCAACCGCAAAATTCCAATACAACCAGACTTGATACTTCAAACCTTCCCAAAGTCAATCTAGAAGTTGCCAAGGAACACATGGAACTTCTTAGCACAATGGTCAATGCTTATTATGGATTGGTTGTAGGTCAGATTGGAAACATAAATCTGACCAATGAAGATTATCAACAGATTGATAGGGATGAAATGGAGTTAATGGATATCAAGTGGGCTTTTGCAAGCGCGGTTAGACGAGCTAAAGACTTCATGAGCAGAACTGGGAAGACTACCTTTGAAAGCAAAAGGGATACAAAGTACGGGTTCGACAAAGATGTTGTCACATGTTTTAACTGTGGAGAAAAGGGTCACTTCAAGCGTGAGTGCACTCGTCCTAGCAGACAAACAAGTCAAAATCCCTTCAGAAATCAAACAAGTACTTCCAACCAGAATCAAGATAACCTGGAAAGAAGGATAGTAGCTGTCAACAACCAGACTAACAACGCCAACGCAAACCAATCGGGTCCTTCTAATACCAACTGTGCATTAGTTGTTCAAGCTGATGAAAATTGTGATTGGTCCATACAGTTTGGAGGAGGAGATCAAGGAGGAACCGCATGCTATGCTAAGATCATCAATCATATCAAGCATGTGCATAAGGAAGAATTCTCTGAAAGAGATGATAGCTCAGGTTATACTGGCAGTTCAGATGAGGAAAGCTCGAACATTGGAGATTATTGTTTAGAATCGGATGAAAAGGAGTGAAGTGATTCTGATATTGATAGTTTGTTGATGAAAGCTGAGGAGTTAAAGTGTCAGAAGTCTATTCTAATCAAGAAGGCTGATGTTGCATCGAAAGAGATGGAAAAGTTCTTTTCTGAAGACGGATTTTTCTCTTATCAGACTGCCTTTATGGTGAATGTCGCAGCCTCTTTGAGTCAGGTAAATTCTGATACTCCTACTTCTAGCATATGTAATAATTGTGCAGATCTTAAACATGAATGCTCTAAATTGAAACTTGAATCTGAAACGGTTCATGGTCACAACCAGAGTTTGGTTATTGAACTGTCAAAATGTAAAGAGGCAAACATGGCCTTGGCTCGCAATGAAAAGGATTTCAAATCAGTCATTGAAACTTTAAAGAAAAGTGTTTCCGAAATGTCTCAAACTGTTCTTGGCAAACAAATTGGTATTAATAACTACATTAATATTACTGAGGAAACAAAGAAGGAGCTAGCAATGGCTATATGTGAGTATGAAGCGATCAAGCTCAAATTGGATAGTTATTCTAACTCCCGATATGTGCTTGATCACATCATTGAAGTTCAACAACTGAAAGGAAACGCAAAAGGCATTGGGTATAAGTTGTGTCCTCCTCCTTTGAGACACAACTACACCAAGATGCCCGATGTGGAGGAAATGCCTCGGTTTGAACCAAGTGTGCCTCTTAATTATAAGGAAGTAACTACAGGATTAGGGTTCAAATCGGACAGTTCCTCAGAGGGCTCATCTGAAACAAAGGACAATTCAACATCCACGGAAAAAAGTGCTCCAACTGTTGAGGACTATGAATCGTCGGATGATGAATCGGATGTGAGTGATCAGGATACCCTGTTGATGATAAGAAAGGAGTAGACATTCCTATTGAGAATCACATTCTGTGTGATCCTCCTACTCTTGCTGTGCACTCTACTGTCAGGCAAGAGATGGATCCTATCACTGAAACAGTGTCTACTGTTAAAAGTGATAACATGTTGTATACTTTGGTCGAAGATAGTAAAATATATTCAAACAAAGATTTTCCAATTAAAAACGTCAATCAATCCCTGATTGATAAAGTGTTTGAAGATACTACCTGTAAGTTTTTGGGAAAAGCGATCCCGAGAGTTTCTGTAACTCAGTGCGATCTTATTCCAAAAGCTAAAATTAGGAAACAATTTGGAAACAAACGATTCCCGACAAAGCAACAACCTATCCCTTTTAAAGGAAAACAGAAGGAACAGCGAGCTTCAAAACCTAAGGTCTCACAACCAAAGGTAGAACCAAAAGGAGCTCGTTTCAAAAAGAAGGACAATGATGTCAAATTCGTAGCATCTAAGGGTACTGACAAGGTGGAAACCTTTGAAAATAAAACAAACACTGATTTTATTCAAAAGGTTAGAATTTTAAAACGTAATAATCAAAATAATTACACCCAACACACAAACGGGTGTGATGAAGGCACAAGTGCCTCTGATTCTACAAGTTCGACATCGAGTCGTCAAGATGGATCTCCTAAGTTTGTTGAAAGGAGATCCTATTTCAAATGTGGGGTGTTTGGACATATCATCAAAAATTGTACAAACTCGCCCAAAGCAAAATTTGTTGAGAGAGCCCCTCCTGAAAATGATCACCCTCAACGTTGTTCAGTTTCCCCAAAACAAGATAAACGAACTATTAAAGAACAGGAAACAAAACAATGACGCAAAAATATAAAGGTGATCAAAAGGGCTTTGAAACCAGATGTAAAATCTGTTAAACGGGAACCAAGTTCATCTCAACCAATCAAACCAGAAATTTCAAAAACTGTTTATATTACCCAATCTGGTAAACGGGAAACTTGGAAACCTAAGATAGGTGAGGTTTCAGAGGGAGGCTTACAATTTCAGAACCATCAAGAAATTGAAATTACATTTCTTGATTCTCAGGGAAGACCCAAGACCACTAAGGCTTGGGTCCCCAACTCCAACTAATCCCTAAATGCATTGTGCAGGGTGTTCCAGGAGGAACTATTAATAGTCATTGGATTGTTGATAGTGGAGCATCTGGGAACATGACTGGCGACTTACGACTTCTGTATGATTGTGAAAAACATTAGAGGAGGTTATGTCGCGTTCGCTGGAGACAAGGGCGGATACATCACTGGAGAAGGAATGATCTCCAATGGTGTTATGAGTTTCGATAAGATCAATTAGGTTCGAAAAATTGATCACAACCTTCTAAGTGTTTCGCAAATTTGCGATAAGAAGTTCACCGTGCATTTTGATGATGCCGGTTATTATGTGCTAAAGCCCGGATTTAAAATTCCAAAAGAATGGATTCTCTTGAAGGCTCCAAGGATTAATGATCTTTATATTCTTGATATGAGCCAGGTGATTACAACTTCTGCACAAGTCACTTGTTTTGTCTCAAAAGCCACAGAGAAGGAGTCAATATCTTGGCACAGACGAATGCGACACATTCACCTGAGAAAAATGAACCATTTGGTGAAGAACAATCTGGTAAATGGTGTGCCTGTCAAAAATTTCCATCTACAAGATGTATGTGTTTCGTGACAGAAAGGGAAGCAAACGAAGAAATCTCACCCGATTAAGAAAGTCAACACTGTTAGCATACCTTTGGAACGTCTTCATATGGACCTCTTTGGACCTATGAAACACAAGACGACCTTTGGGGATGCTTATTGTCTGGTAGTTACTGATGACTACTCCAGATTTTCTTGGGTAGCGGTTATGGCGCACAAGAGTTAAACTCCTGGAATTCTCAAGAATCTTCTTACTCTTCTTGAAAATCTGTATACTTTGAAAGTGAAGAGGATCCGCAGTGACAATGGCACCGAGTTTAAGAATCGTGTTATGGATGAGTTCTGTACGTCAAAGGGAATTCTTCATACGTACAGTTCTCGTTACACTCCACAACAAAATGGTGTCGTGGAGAGGAAGAATCGAATGATAATTGAGACTGCGAGAATGATGTTGGTAGAGTCGGTACTTTAAACAGAGTTCTTACGGTCAAAAGGCATGACAAAACATGTTTCAAACTACTACACAAAAGGAAACCGGACGTTTCTCACTTAGAACCTTTTGGAGGCCCATGTACTATGATTGATCCAGATGGTAAGTTTGGCGCAAAGGCTATCGAGGGATTCTTCCTTGGATATGCTACTCAGAATTTTCGCGTGTGGAATTTGACAACCAAAAAGATTGAGTTATGGGGTGAAGTAAGGGTTCAAAGGTATACAAACTCTGTAAGAGCTCCGGGTGATCCTTGGATGTTCGATTATGATGGACTATTCGACTCCTTTAATCTGCCAACCTTTGATGAAGCATATGCAGCTGCTCAAATGTTATTAGAAAGTGATAATGCAGTTGACTCGTCTTTGGTTCGACCAATTGTTGTTAACCCTCAAGCTTCTACTTCGGTTAATATTGCTCAAAATGAGGAAGTTGAAGGTGCCGTTGATTACAATGTGTCGTCGGAAGATGAAGTAAATGATACGACTGAAGGCTCTTCAGCTCTAGTTGTTCATGTTCAAGGTACTTCTGAAGCAACTCCTCATGTGCAGATTGAAGACACTGCTGAAAGAAATGCATCTACATCTACGTCTATGCCAGGCGTGGATTTGGTTGTTGATCTTAATCTTAACAATTTGGGTATTGATGCTCGTGTTTCTGATAATCCTGAAACGAGAATTCATGATACTCAGCTGCAGCAGAACATTATAGGAGATGTCCAAACTGGAGTGCAGACGCGTAATCAGCTAAGAAACGACCAGAATCTTGTTTGTATTCAGCTATAAGAGAATCGGGACAACAAAATGATTGGTCCTTCGCGTGTTATGTTTCACAAGAAGAACCAAAATCTTGGAAATAAGCCTTAAAGGAAAATTCTTGGGTGGAAGCGATGCAAGAAGAACTTCAGCAATTCCAGAAACTGGGTGTCTGGAGATTTGTTTAAAAACCCAACGATTACAAGAAAATCAGTACTCGTTGGGTATACAAATGCAAAAAGGATGATCGTGGAGTGGTCATTCGCAACAAGGTGAGATTAGTTGTTCAAGGCTTTCGACAAATTGAAGGAATTGATTACAACGAGGTTTATGCACCTGTTGCACGTCTGGAGGCTATTCGGATCTTTTTAGCTTATGCTTCTTTCAAAGGATTCAAAGTCTATCAGATGGACGTCAAAAGCGCATTCCTTCATGGTATTGTTGAAGAAGAGGTGTATGTCGAACAACCTCCAGGTTTTGAAGATCCTATCCATCCCGATCGGGTTTGGTTGCTCAACAAAGCTCTCTATGGTTTACATCAAGCACCGAGGGCTTGGTACGCAACCTTATCTACTTATCTACTGGAGAATGGTTTTAGACGAGGTCTTATCGACTGTACTCTTTTCATCATCGAAACAGATAGAGATCTTCTGCTGGTACAGGTATACGTTGATGATATCATTTTTTGTTCAACTAACGATGCTTTGTGCAGGCAATTCGAGCGTGTTATGCAAGAAAAAATTGAAATGAGCGCAATGGGGGAGATGAATTTCTTTTTGGGCCTACAAGTTCAACAAACTAAGTCTGGGATATTCATCCATCAGACTAAGTATGTCGGTGACATCTTGAGCCGGTTCCAGATGTTAGAAGCGACACCCATTGGTACCCCACTTCCGACTAATCACGGGATTACTCCGGACTTGAAGGGTGAAAGTGTCAACTCTTCTTATTATCGCGCTATGATCGGATCTTTAATGTATATCACTGCCACGAGGCCTGATATAATGTATCCAACATGCCTGCTCACAAGATATCAAGCCAACCCGAAGGCATCTCATCTTGCTGCTGTTAAAAGGATTTTTCGCTATTTGAAGGGTTGCCCGGACACCGGTCTCTGGTACCCTAGGGATGATAGCTTTGACTTGGTTGCATTCAGTGATTCTGATTTTGGTGGATGTAAAATCGATGGCAAATCAACAACTGTTGGTTGTCAGTTCTTAGGAAATCGCCTGGTCACATAGCAATGCAAGAAGCAAACTTGTGTAGCTACATCAACTTGTGAGGCTGAATACATTGCTGCCTCAAGATGTTGCTCTCAAGTTCTGTGGATTCAACAACAAATGGGTGACTACGTTTTTTAATTCCTATCTACTTCTATTTTTGTTGATAATAATGCTACTTTACAGATTACTAGAAATCTTGTGCAACACTCCAAGACCAAACACATCGAAATTAAGTATCGCTTCATATGTGATTGTTTTGACAAAAGACTTATCAATGTTGTTAAGGTCCACACCGATGAACAACGAGCAGACCTTTTTACAAAAGCTTTTGACAAATCTCGCTTTGACTATCTTTTGTTGGTCAACGGCATTAAGGTGAAACAAGAGTAAAACTTCTTTCGGCAAATCGTTTTCATAAATATTTTCTTTAAAAATACAAAAATATTTTCAGTTTATTTATCTTATCGCATTTTAGGGGGAGAAATTTCAGAAAATACAAAAACATGTGAAAAATTCAAAAATCCAAAAATATGTCTTTACTTTCTGTCTTTAAGTTTGGAAATTTTGAAAAATTCAAAAACAATAGAAAATCAAAAATGAGTTTCTTGGATAAAAGAAGGGAAAGTGATGAAATACACTGGTGTGGTCTGTCAATATGGTCAAAAACAAAATTGAAAAATGATAAGTAGCTCTACTAACGATGTATCGGTAGGCTCACAATCAGACTAAAATGTGCAGGATGATATAAACCTAACAGACTTCAAGTCAGGTGGGAACCATTCATTGGCATATGGTCTTAGTACCGAAATTTCGTTTGAGAGATTGCTGAGGTTCTGAGATATGCGGTCTTTATGCTGTCTTATCATCGGGGTATCATGGTTGTATCTTTTACCTAAAATATAACGGAGACGAAGTCTAGATCTTCCATGATACTATACATACGTGTACATATTGCATACGACCTCAATAAGTGATCAACAATCACATGTCCAAACAAAATAAGTGATAATATATCACAAATTCTTTGCGGGAGTCAAGTTCGTCTCTTTGTTGTATGTTAGTACTGACCTGTTCACGGACTTGCTCCTATGCCCTCATGCATCTGAAAATCAAGTTCCTCATCAATAAGTGATTCTATCACATAGGGCTTGTTTTCAATCAAAAATAAGTGAGTTTTTCTCACATCTTTTATACGGTCAAACGGATGATAAGCGGTATACTCACCGGTAAGATGAACTCTCGTGCATACCTTGATACGGGAATGTGTCGTGAGTGGATGAACACCGACAAGTAAGTATAATTCTACCGTAAATCATATCTCCTAATTGTGATTACATCTGATAAGTTGAGCTTATGTGGATAACAATACCGATAATTGTGGTAGGATACTTATCTAAAGCTTTAAACAGAAATCACAAACCATTTTGACAAAGACCGTAAGCTGGTAATGATTCTCTAATCTTGAAACTCGCAAAAAGTGTGCTTCTGTACAATGTCTTTATGCTTTTTATTGCTTCTAGTTAGTTTACCGCATTTTTAAATTCTGTCTTAGTGTAAATTGTAAAGTTCATTTTGATTAGCCGAAGTTGTAACTCGAAGTTTTCTGCTGAAAAGCCCGAAACCAACGTGTTGGTGATTTCACTACTTCATAAAAATGTCCTTTTGCATTTGATAAATCTAACACAAGGCAAAAAAATTTCAAAATTCAAACATTTGTGCTTTTGTGTTAACTGGTCAACGAAGACTCCTTAAGGTCTTTGACGAACTTTCTTGGTCGGCGAACATTCAATCTTCGTCGAAGATCAAAAGTGGGCTAATTCACTTTGGCCCAACTTCAATTTTCGTCGAGATCAGAGATGGGCTAATTCACTTTGGCCCAATACCAAACTTCTCCGAGCCCATGTGAAACCTTCGTCGTTTATTAAACCTACGTCGTTTATTAAACCTTCGTCGTGGGACCATTTATAAAAAGATCCCCCCTATGTATTATTGGTATCACACTTCTCAAAAACACTTCACATTTCTCAAACGCTCTGCATTATTGAACGTAGATGTGTTTCCGAAGATTTTAAACTCTGTTTTGGAACTTCAAGATGATGCAAACGCTCCAGATGCTATTCCGATCATGTGCACACATGGCTGTCTACTTAGAATAAAATGCACCGGTGATATCTTCGCCAGGCAGATCAACAAAGCTTGTTTACCACTGCGATACAAGTTCTTACTTCACGTACTTGTTCAATGTTTAAGCAAAAGCCGTGCTGGATATGATATGGCTGGGAATGATCTCGTTGGTTTGATGGTCGCGTTAGTTTTAAACAAGCCGTTCAGCATTTCAAAGTTCATCTTCGCAAACATGAAAGAAAACTTAAGAAGAACAGGTTCTCGTACCTCAGGCAATAAATTTTAGATGTATCCCAGATTTATGCAGATGATTATGAATGTTCAACATCCAGGGCTTCCGAAGGCAGATAATGATATTCTCAAAATTGATGCTATGTTCGAAAAATCTTTACGGATATTCAAGGGTTTTTCTGAAAAGAGATACACGGAATTTGATCCTCCAAGGAAGATGTTTAGAGCCTTATACAACACAAATTATGTCACTCCTGCAAACGATAAATGGCGTCACGACGACAGCCAATCGGACAACGAAGAGCCAAAGTTGAAAAAGATGATGGAAGATAAGTTTGGACGGAAGAAGTTGGATTCTTCTGAAAGCGATTATGACGGTGATAATGAAGGTGGTGGTGATGGTGGAGATGCTGGTGCTACAGCAGCTAGTGCACCTGGTACTACTAGTGCATCTGCTGTCGGTACAACTGGTGCTAGTTCAGCTGGAGGTAATACAGAGAGTCCTGATTCTGACGATAATCAGCCAGAGCCAGGGTATGAGTTCTATCTTGATGATCGTGGTGTAAGGCAAGTGAGAAAGATTATACAGGAGAAGGATGTCGATTATGTTCCGTCTGATACTGAAGCAGAACGTTTAAAGAGGAAACAAACTGCTGCTCGTAGAAAGAAAATGGCAAGAAAGTACATCGGTACTTCATCTGCGCAGCCATCAATTCCACAACAAGAGCCTGTTCATGAGGCTGATATGAATCCAAATTTTGGACTCACGGCTGATGAAGCTGCTGCTATCATATCGTCTCCCCCAAGATCATCTGAACCAACTCTTGTTGTTACTTCAGCTGCCGAAACTCCAATGGTTACACCACAAGAACCTGGACGCTCAATAGCATCCACTATTCGAGCAACTACTTCTCAGCCGAGCTCAGAATGCAGACAAAGGAGATTTTCTAAAATGCAGCCAGAAAAAAAGGTAGATTTCTTATTCTCTCAACTGCAAGCTGCTACATGTCAGATCGATAGGCAATCAGCATTCATGAACATTACAAAGAGTGACGTAATCAAGCAACAGTTGGAGATGAACACGTTGAAGTCCATTGTTCAAAGACAACAAGCTGAGATTACAGGCCAACAAGCTGAAATTGATCAACTTAAGGCTGAGAATGCACGTTTGACGGCTGCGGATGAAGAAAGGGAACGTCAATTACAGCAGATGCGAGCTGCTGATAATACTCGTGGTATTGAGATGAATCTTTTGAAAGAAAGAAGCACTGTTGTTCAAAGGTTGGCCGAATCTATTAAAGCAAAGCATGATGATATGAGAGAATGGTACAACAGTCGAAATACCACAATAACAGATGGGGTCAAGAAAATCACTGATGGTTTCGAGGTTGTTAGAAAGCGTGTTAACATTTTGTGGGGTGACCGATGCAAACAACAGGAAGTTTTGAAGAAACGTGATCATGATTCTGAATATCCGGGTAACCCAGACCCTTCTGCAACATCTGAACAACCGCCAGCCACTACATCTACACACATTGTTCCTTTCGAGCCTCCATAGATTAAATCTACTGAAGGAACCTCCGGTGGCGCTGTAGAAGAGATACAACGGCAAAAGAACAGCTCTTACGTTGAAAGCTCCTTGACTGGTACATCCTCTGTTCTTAGCTCTGCTGACCTTGCTTTACAGGTTGTACATCCAGTGACTGGAGAGATTCTGGAAGAATGAGAGTTAGTTGCTGAACTCTCAAACGAGCAACTGCAAACGTTGAATGAAATGAAAGCAATCGATGATGCTGCTATTGATAATATTCCAAGTAAACCTGAAAATGCAGATATAGAAAATCTTGATGAAATCGTTTTTAAAGGCAAAACAAGGAAGTCGACTTATGTACGTGAAGATGGAACAGAGTTCAACCCGTTTGATGAAGACTGGTTGAAAGATCATTTGGATGATATTGACGAAAAGCTAAAGAATCGTGATTCAACAGATGATGTAACCGACTCATTCACAGAATGGAGAAAACTGTTCCTTTCCAAGGTTGCAAAGCCTACACCTCCCGAAGCACAAGTTGATTATATGAAGTTCGAAAAGGTTAAGCCTCATGGGAAGATACTGAGCTGGAGCTTCGTGAAAGAAATTCACTGTGTGGCAATCAAGCGCAAACACGGAATCCAGTATTTCAACTCGTTGTTGAGTATTCTATCTCTTTCGTTCTATGATGTGGCAGCATTATCAAAGTTGGAGCTGATCAATCGTTCAAAATATGAAGGAGCAATTCTGTTTGCTCGTAAGATAAAGATAAATTGGAGGATAGGGTGGAAAGACGAGTTATACAAGCCGCAGTTTCCGATGTATCAGCAGATCAAGTATACTTTGGATCCGTCGACCAACACGGCAAGATACAAGCTTGTTTATCAGCCGGCGAGGGCTATGGACATAATCCCTCTGATGCCGATGAAGCAGAATTTCTTGGAAAACATGGTGTTGTGGTGTTACGACTCTGATACGCATGAGGCTGTTATTGTGTTCAAAGACGATCAAGAGAATTTCCGCATGCTAGATCCGATGTGGATGGTGAATATGTTTGCAACCGACATCAACAAGTTATTTCGGCATGATATCTTTTATGAAGACAAGGACGTACATCAAGCGTTACAATTTCAACGTGTCGCTTATTTCTGTTTTTTATCGACGGATACACGTTGGAAGCACCTGGTCGGCACAACACTGAAGATTGAAGACTCAAAGATCGAAGACCAAGTAACAGACAAGGGGGAGTTTGTTGGTGAATTTATGTGTCTGTAACTTTGTCTTGTTTGCGATGTATGTTATTTAGTCTTTTGTTATCGAGTATGTAAGTTCCGTCAAATTTACCTAGTCGGATATCCTCCTATCCTACTTGGTATGACATTTTGTCTCTGTATTTGTAAGGTTTGTTAAACATATGCTTGTGTGCATTGTGTTTAACTATAGTTAGTCATTTCTTATGTCTTCTGTTAACTTAGTCATATCTACTGTCCTTGTTTAGTGTTTGACGAAGGTTCTATCTTCGTCGAACCAATGCTTGGCGAACCTTCAAGCTTCGTCATTGTTTGTGTGTGACGAAGGCTCTATCTTCGTCGCACATTAACCTTCATCAATCAAGGTTCGTCTAAGGACAATATATAGAGCTTGGTGTGTTTAACAGTTAAGGTATGAGAGCATAGAGAGACTACTACTGAGAGTTTATCGTTCAAGCATTATGTGTATATGTTTGATGTTGTTCTCGTCCTTTTAATCTAAATTGAATCTTTGGTTATCTGTTGTGTTACTCGCATTACTTTGTTTGGATTGCACCGTCACGAGGATTCCGCACTCGTGACCGTGTTCGTGATAAACAGGATTAGGTTTTGCATTAGATCCTCTGAGAAAAACGGACCTACACCCAAACGTAACCCGACCAAACCTCATACAAAGCAAATAAAGGCAAAGGTTAGGAGAGCAAATAATATAACAACATTTAAACTGAAAAGGTAACATATATAAGATATTTTAACACCCCCCCCCCCCCAGTTTAATTGTTTAAACAGGTTTGTAAGACCTAAGGACTTACACATTTCATCATGATTTCTTGGCAACAAGCCTTTTGTAAACATGTCTGCAAGTTGGAACTCAGACTTTATGCCAACTGTTTTAATAACACCAGCTGCTATCTTTTCTCGCAAGAAGAACAAGTCAACCTCAAAGTGCTTTGTTTTATCATGAAACACTGGATTTGCGGCTATAGAGATAGTTGCACTATTAACACATCTCAGGGTAACTGGAAGATCAACTTTTACTCCCAATTCCCTCAAAACATTCACTAACCACAACCCTTCACAAGAAACACTACACATGGATCTGTATTCTGCTTCAGCAGACGAACGGGAAACCATACTTTGTTTCTTACTTTTCCAAGAAACTAAGGAGTTCCCAAGAAAAATACAATACCTTGTGGCAGACTTTCGGCTGTCAACACACTTTGCCCAGTCAGAATTAGCATAAGCAGTTAATTGAAAAGAATCACTTAGTTTAAACATAATACCAGAACCAGGAGCACTATTTAAATACCTCAGCAGTCTAAAAGCTATTTGAGAATGAACCTCAGTTGGCTTATGCATATACTGAGACAGATAATGAACTGCGTAGGCAATATCAGGTTGGGTATGAGATAGGTAAATAAGTTTACCTACCAACTTTTGATATTTAGTGACACTTACACCTTTTAAATCTTCATTTTACTTAATCATGTAAGACCCTTACTAATATTTAACGATTTTCATATAAATATCGACAAATAAATGTGTATTTACGACTACACATACTTATAAAAATACAGGTTTATTAAAACTTCACTTAATATTAAAATAATACAGCATAAAGTAAATAAGTTTGTCGTTAAAAATGACGACGAAACAATGTGCGGAAGCTTGTATCTTGATCGTGTTCGGTTCTTAGTTGAGCTTGATCGCCCTCCGGTACTATAAGTTATACCTACAATCCATAAAACATGAATTGAATTAGTCATACGTAGTTTAAAACATGTTTAAACGAGTTCGCGAGGCAAAACTGATTAAACAAACAATTATTGCCAAAACTGGTCTCCGTCGCGCCACGCGCCGGCACCACATTGCTCCCTCGCGTGGCGCAAGGGGTACCCTTTTCCAGCAGGTTCGTTTTTGAGACCTGCATTTTCCCAGCAATACCAGTTTTTACGGAAACGCCCATAACTTATTCGTTATTGATCTGTTTTACACGATTCTTTTTCATATGCGTTCGTAATTTGATTCTCCATCACATGGAGTTAAAATACGACATCTGGATTAACAATTTTCTGGATTTTAAACCCTCGGCTTAAAATTCAATTATAATATTTTTGACTTGTTTCGTAAGTCATTAACCATACTTGTTTCTCATTTACTATAAAGTAATAAACTACTACTTTAACTCTCAATCTTTAACTTATACTTAGTACTTAGTAAATTACACGACCATTTTCCGAGTTATGCGCGTAATTCGTTTTGACCCGTTTAGAGCGATTTTTATGCATTCAAGCATCAAACTCGCTCTTCTCTTTTCACACTTCGCATTCCCACTTTAAAATACCTACTTATATTCCACCACAACTATTTTTGTGGTGGATTTTAGCATAATGAACCAATTATCCTAAATTTTACCCTTCGGTTAGTCCTTTTACGCAAATGACCCATTCTTAGGCATTTGACCCACGAAAATTTATGCCTATAACTTTTATACGTATCTAAGGATTACATAATCATAATACAAGTTCCTAAACAACCCATAAGGGTCGTTTGCCCGATTTACCCATCAAGGGCATTTTGGTCTACTTTAGTCCCTCATTTTACGACGAATGACTTTCACTAAATATTTGACCAGAATCGTACGTTTACTATAATCTTATTTATGTGTACCTGGCTGGAATCAACATACTGACCCATTTTAATACCTTGTCTCAATAAATTGCTAATTCATAGCATCGCTAATTCATAAGCCGTTTTATCCTGTGTGTATAAAACTCCACAAACACTTATTAGTCGTTAAGTGTCAAACGGTATCAACATTACCATTTGACCCGTTTGGTCTAAACGACCAAACATTTTGTGCTTATATTTGAATGGTATTTATTTACCATTTCGTTAAGTAACTCATTTCGGATTTTTCACCAATTAGTTAGGTCTCTTAAATCCGTTTCTTACGCGTTTGCCCAACATGGCTTAGGCCACTTGGTGTCATTTTAAACTTCAACTTTGATCCATTTATACTTGACTAAATCACCGTTTTACCCTTTTTATTCATTTAAGCTTACTTATAAAGTAGCCGTTCGAAAACTCATTTTATCTTAGTCTTTTCATGACTAAATTACCGTTTCACCCCTTTTACCATTAACCATGGTTTTTATCATTTATTTTTGTTCCTACCCGGATCATTTCGCGTCGGAAACCATATTTCGATATTATCTTTATCGTATTTATAACTTATAGAATAAGTACGTATTCTACAAAAGGGTGTAAGTTTTACTTACCTCTCATCCAAACTACGCTTTTTCTTCATACTTGGCGTGTTTGATCCGCTTCCTTCCCATGCTTCACCTAGCTTATCAAGCGTCAAACTATCATCATAATTCGTAAGATGGTTAGATAGTCATTATCAATCACGATTGTTCCACCTTACGCATTTTCTATCAAAATTATCATTCGACCATGTTTAAAGGTCAGTTTGACTTTCAAAAGTCAACTGCCCCTTTTTAATGTATGAAATGCACAATTGAGTTCAATGAACTCACTTAGGCATTTCTTCGACTATTCGGTAGGCGCTATTTTTAGGCCACTAATTTCACTACATTCATTAACATAGTTTATATACATCATATAATCATCTAGTTCCATAAAACTCATACTTTCATTACGCAAAATCTACGGGTTTTCATCTAAAAGTGAAACCCGTTTCATCATGTTATTAGGCATTCATCCGGTTACCTAATCTAATCAAGTTCTACATTTAAACGAGTAGACGCGCGATTTCAATTAGGCATTTTAACAAACACCTTGCGGGCAAGATTTTTATACGCGTCTTTTATCTAATTTATGGTTATCTTTTTAACCAAGCTTTAACATCAAAATCAAGCCTCTATGTCTAGTGTACATGAACAACATCTAGAACTTATATCATATCATCAAATTTCACATATTTATGATCACTTTTCAAGTGTTCATCCTAATACCATAAAACATACTTATCACCTACAAGGTCATTCATTGGATTTCTAGTTTATGACATTATTTTACCAAATTCACATCTAGGGTTTGTCCCTAGACTCATACACATCTCAATTTCACTATAACATTAATCATTAATACAAGAATTTCGTTCATGAATGTTAATCAAGATTTCAAAGAATCACCAAATAACAAAATTCAACATACCTTGCGATCCCCATGCTTAGGTGATCACGAATTTGTGTTCATGCATTGATTTGAGGCTAGAATCGACCTTCAGTTTGATGAATTTGATTGTGTTAGGGTTTTGGCTCCTGGGATCTCTCCTGGTCGTACGACATACACACACCTAGTGTGTCTGTTATGTCTAATTTCCCACATTTAACTCAAGTTTTCCCTTTTTAACATCTTAGGTCCCTCAAGTTTAACTAAATGTTTAAACCCCCATATAACACTTACTAGCAATTAACCAATTCTCATAACTAGGTTTAAATGTTCCTAGTTAACTTAGTGGGTTTGGGGAAGTTATAACCTAGTTTATTTTAAGTCTCGTTAAGTCGGGCTTCTTATAAACTTTGTTTTCTCAAAAGCTTTTATTCTCTTTTTATTTAATATTAGGTTTAAATATTTAAATCTTAACCGGGTTAATTTTTACCACTAACGGTATTTTACCCGTTCATTATTATTAACGTGGTTTGACTACCAAACTCGTTTTCGGGGTGTTACAAATCATGTCAAAACATAGTTTTGCTCTATGGGACAATTAACAGGTTTTCATCCACTCATACCATATTCGTTTAATAGGTCCATACAATATTTTCTTTGAGAAAGACAAATCCCATCATCATTTTTAATGACCTCAATACCAAGAAAACATTTTAATAAACCAAGATCCTTAATCAAAAACTCCTTTTTAATAAAGATTTAATTATTTTTATATATAACAAACGACATATATTAATTTCTTAAGTAAAACAAAACAATAATATACTTACATAAAACAAAATAATATAGTTACGTCGAATTATTATTTTTTAGAGGGCGGTTAACGTACAAAATGCCTTAACGTACATTGTGTACGTGAGGGATTATCAACGTGCGATTTTGGTATTACTGAAAGTTCATGCGATTTTGGTTATGCATCAACATGCGATTTTGGGGATTCATCAACATGCGATTTTGGTTAACTATAACCATGCGATTTTAGTATTCATCTACATTCGATTTTGGTTAATTTATCAACATGCAATATCTTTTACAACGTGCGACTTGCCATCGCATACGCAATGTACGTTAAAGCATATTGTACGATATACTTTTTCTTATTTTTTAAATAAAGAAAGAACTCTTTTTTAGTTACAATTAATGCTAACATTATTTTACCTTAAATAGCAAAACTATCTACAAAATATACATTTACTATATGAACAAAATTCACTCGCAATTTTTAGAAAATAATAAATGTAGCAAAATTAATGGAATTTGAAATTTGGATGTTAACATATTTTTTTTGAATGTTAACAAACGTTGACCACAATTATTTGAATGTTAACAAACATGAAATTGGATTTAAGGTTTAAAAGATTGAAGGATGGTAATTTAGGAAACTCGAATTTGATTGAGAGAATAGATGATACGGGATTGAATAGCAGGGGAGAGAAAAAGTCTTGAACACCCTTGTTTTCTTTTCCCGATCAAATTCAGTCAACGGCTCACAATATATTTGTCGCACCCCCAAAATACCACATGCGGAGACACCGCAGGACGTGTGACGTACCAGGATCCAGCCACCAATCACATTGAACTATAACAAAATATTAAATAAAAGTTCCATTTATTTCATAATGTAATTTCAAATCATAACTTAAAACCAATACGTTCAGCGGAAGCATAATGTAAATCGTCATTCAAATGTTTCAAAAACTACTGTACGAAACCAATGAACATGTTGTATCCAAGAGACTCGACCCATGACCACTCCAGCACTCCCAGATAGCAAGTTCCATGTCCATAAATCTAAGGACCTACAAGCATGCAGACAAGTGTGTCAGACGACGCTGGTGAGTTCAAAGTTTGTTATCACGTTTAGTTACCAAGTATAAGTTTAAAGCTTTTCAGAAATACAATGTTATTAATAACTCGATTACCGCAAGATGGCTCCAGATTATTTGCCCTTCCCCAATGCTCTATCAAACATTGGTCGAGTGGTTAAGGTAATTAGTTCACGCTCGTCCTCCCCGGTACGGTGTGAGGGTGCCAAACCTAATAGCGCTATCAACTAATAACATCGTTGCCTCCCTGGCAACTAATTCGGTATATGATGGGACTTAAGTGATAGATATGAGTGTATTAACCAACATCCCAAATTTAACATTCCAGTTAAACCCATTAACCCAGTATTCCTCCCCGGAATACCGACCAGATGTCCCTCCCCGGGACACATGCTTGATAAAGAGCAGTGAACTCACCTTAGTTTTGCAAGGTTTGTTAAGTTACCCGTTCCTAGTTGGTCAACCAAACCCTACCGTGGTTACCAATATAATCAGTTTCATAATCAATCAAGTCACGTATTTTTCACAGATTGTAATTATCACAATGATTACTGTACAACACGTAGCAAGTATTCAATTCTCATGCAAGTCCAAATCCCATGTGCGTATCACATAATATCACATAACAGGTGAGTGTTCTACTCACACAAGTCAAATCAGAGTTGTCATTCTTAATCAGCATTGTTATTATGTATCAGGTAGTATTTATAAACACAAATATCCATTATCATATACATCATGCACAGTTTCACTGTTCTGTCCATTAGCTCTTTTGCAGCATCCTTACGAAGGACCATTCTTCGTGGGATGCCTTCACGGCGAAGAATCCCCTATGGCGAAGTACTATTCTTCGCCGAGAATGAATATGACGAAGAATCAAAGTAGTTCGTCAAACACCAGTCGACGAAGGACTAATCTTCGTCGAGGATGAGTACAGCGAAGAACCATAGTGGTTCGTCAAGAATCAGTCAACGAAGAACCCATTCTTCATCGAACTAGATTCTTCGTCAAACCTCATCAGACAGTTACAGTTCTTTTGATTTCGTAACAACAGTTAGCAAATTATTAGCATGATTTCACAGATCAATCAACATCTCATAGTAACAGTTACATTCATTAAATCAGCTTCATAAACAACAATTAATCTAATCAATCATCATCCAAAACATCCTGACCGAATCCTTAACACAATGATTACAACTTTAACATGCAACCCTAATTTCTTATGTAGAATCAAAACAGTAACAACTTGTTTATATCCGCCAACTATCAAAGGTTCACCTAAAAACAATACTAGATCATCATCAAACATCATCACGTAATTCCCTTCTAATAGTAAACTATCACGAGTTTGTTCCCCATTTAATCAATCCATATTCAACCGAATTTCTAATAACCCTAGTTTGTAATCACATTCAACATTATTGGACATACATACCCACAGTCAAGTATAATCAAGAATTCGAATCACAAAGTGTTAACAAACTAACCGTAGGATGCAACAGAGAATACTCGGAATCAAACGAAATCTTCGAAGTGTTAAAGGGGCTGCCGTACGGAATAGAGAGGATGAGGGAGTTTAGGGTTTGATGAAAATCCTTAGGTTTTACGTACATACGTATGTTTATATGACGCGAATAAGGCCGGGCCACATCTGGGTTTCATTTGGGTCGAGAGCCCTTTCAACGAAGGACCTGCTTGACGAAGAACCTTCTTCGTCGTGATGGATGGTGACGAAGAATCATTCTTCGTCCGGCAAAGATTGTGGCGAAGAGTTGTGGCGAAGAACCTTCTTCGTCATCTTGGGTTTCCATTACACATTAGACATTAAACATTACACATTTAACAACCAAGCATCAGAATACTTTAATCATTCAAATAAACTACACATGACACTATGTAAAACAAATTGTAAAAATAGGATTGTGAAACAAGGGATGCGTAGAGGAAAGATCTTGAAATCTCGGGTTGTCACATCATCCCCAACTTGAAAGAAATTTTGTCCCGAAATTTGATAAGTTATCCAAAGCAGCAAGGTGTTAGATCAGGATGACTATGGATTTTCCGCGGTTCCCACATCATCCCCAACTTGAAAGGGAATTTCGTCCCAAAATTCGCCAGTTGCATCAGGATTAGATTGGTCAGTTGGGAAAAGTTGAGGATACTTGAGCTTCATTTGATCTTCGCATTCCCATGTGAACTCCGGTCCACATCGTGAGTTCCAACGAACTCTCACGATCAGGATTCGACTATGCTTACGGACCTTGACTTCTCGGTCCATAATTTCGATGGGTTCTTCGACAAACTGCAATCTGTCGTCGATTTTCAGTTCTTGGAGTGGTACCACAAGTGTTTCATCGGACAAACACTTCTTTAGTTGCGAAACATGGAAGACATCATGAACGTTACCCAACTCAGCAGGTAACTCAAGCTTGTAGGCCATTTTACCGATCCTTTCCAGAATTTTGAATGGCCCAACATAACGCGGATTAAGCTTTCCGCGTTTCCCAAACCGTACCACACCCTTCTAAGGTGAGACTTTCAACATGACACGATCGCCTATAGCGAACTCCAAGGGTTTCCTACGCTTATCGGCGTAGCTTTTCTGACAGTCGCGCGCTGGCGCCATACGATTTCTAATCTGGACAATCTTTTCTGAAGTTTCAAGTACAAGTTCCGGACCTGTGATCTGGCTGTCACCCACCTCAGCCCAACAGAGAGGAGATCGGCATTTCCGTCCGTACAATGCTTCGAATGGAGCTGCCTGGATGCTGGAATGGTAGCTGTTGTTATAATAAAACTCTATTAAAGGCAAGTGTTTCTCCCAACCCTTGCCAAAATCGATCACGCATGCTCACAGCATGTCTTCAAGTGTCTGGATGGTTCGTTCACTTTGACCATCCGTCTGCGGGTGATAAGCAGTACTTGTAGGATCGGTTTTCGACTCCGTAACGATTGCGTAAGACACGTGTGACGTGCGGAATCCGTACACGTGCGTGGACTGAACACGAGAACCTACTATAAATGTGATTCGATAAAATATCTGAAAAGATACAAGCACCTTGAATCACCTTGCTACTTTCTTTCTCTACTTTCTCTCTCTAGCTCCTATGCTCCAAAGTAGCAAATGCCAAAAGTTATAAATCTAAACTAAGTCCCTCTATTTATAGGCCAAGGCTTATAAGGAAGTTCTCCTTATTTACAATAATGTCACCTTGCCTATTTCCTACATATTTTACAATATTAGAGCTTGACTTGTTCAGTTTTCTGCTACGATCTGTATTGACGGAGGCGATAGACATAAATGCACTAGCAGTACTCATGTCGCGACGTGAGCCGAATGATTTGTGCATTGACTGCCATAAATCTGAAATGAAACGCGGGTCACGATCAGAAATAATAGAGGTTGGCACCCCGTGCCTAGAAACCACCTCCTTCAGATAGACAGCAGCAAGTTGTGAGAACTTATCCGTTTCCTTGATTGCTAGGAAATGCGCTGATTTCGTAAGACGGTCGACGATCACCCAAATGGTATCATTCCCGTTTTGAGTTCTAGGTAGACCAGTGACAAAATCCATGGCAATCTGTTCCCACTTCCACATGGGTATCTCTGGTTGCTGAAGTAAACCAGACGGTTTTTGATATTCCACCTTAACTTTCGCGCAAGTCAAACATTTACTTACATACGTCGCGATGTGGGCTTTCATCTTCGGCCACCAATACAAAACTTTTAGATCCTGATACATCTTATCAGAACCTGGGTGAACAGAGTAGCAGGATTTGTGTGCTTCGTCCATCACAATCTCTCTAAGGTTTCCATACAAAGGAACCCATATCTGTTCCAAAAAATAACGAATAACGCCAGATCTTTCAACCAGTTTCTTCTCCAAGCCTCGCATATACTCAGCTTTAATGTTTTCCTCATTCAGTGCTTCAGTTTGAGCCGAACAGATCTGGTCAGGGAGGTTTGAGTGAATAGTGAGCTGTAAGGCTCGTACACGCTTAGGTTTTGCCTCCTTTCGACTAAGGGCATCAGCTACAACATTAGCTTTACCGGGATGATACTTGATGGCACAATCGTAGTCATTTAAGAGTTCCACCCAGCAACGCTATCGCATGTTTAACTCTTTTTGGTCGAAGATGTGCTGGAGACTCCTGTGGTTGGTATAAATAGTGCATTTGGTACCGTACAGGTAATGCCTCAAGATCTTTAATGCAAAAATTACAGCCCCCAACTCTAAGTCATGAGTCATGTAATTCTTCTCGTGAACCTTCAGCTGTCGAGAAGTATAAGTTATTACCTTCTCGCGTTGCATCAGCACGCAACCGAGACCCTGAATAGAAGCATCGCAGTACACTACGAAATCCTCACTACCCTCGGGTAAGGACAAGATTGGTGCACTGCAAAGTTTTTGTTTCAACAGTTGAAAGGCGTCTTCCTGCTTCGTTCCCCAAGAGTATGTAACCCTTTTTGTGTCAACGAGGTAAGAGGTTGAGCGATCTTTGAGAAGTCTTTGATAAATTTGTGATAGTACCCAGCGAGACCAAGAAATTGTCGCACCTCCGAAGGATTCTTCGGTGCCACCCAATTTCAGATAGCATCAATCTTAGCAGGATCTACGTGTATCCCCGTTTCATTAACAATGTGGCCAAGGAAGTGTACTTCTCGAATCCAGAAGTCACACTTAGAGAATTTCGCATAAAGCTGTTCCTTCCTCAGAAGTTCCAAGATAAGACACAAGTGCCGCTCGTGATCCTCCTTGCTTTTTGAATAGATCAGAATGTCATCGATAAACACGATGACGAAATCGTCGAGATATGGTTTGCACACGCGGTTCATGAGGTCCATGAAAACCGCTGGTGCATTAGTTAACCCGAATGGCATAACCAGAAACTCATAATGGCCATAACACGTTCGAAAAGCCGTTTTAGGAACATCCTCCTCTCGGACTCTCATCTGATGATAGCCCGATCTTAAATCGATCTTCGAGTAAAAACTTGACCCTTGCAACTGGTCAAACAGATTGTCGATGCGTGGCAAAGGATAACGGTTCTTGATTGTCACTTTGTTGAGTTCTCGATAATCTATGCACATACGAAAAGACCCGTCTTTCTTCTTCACAAACAGAACTGGGGCTCCCCAAGGCGAAGAACTGGGTCGGATAAAACCTCTATCCAACAGCTCTTGGAGTTGATTAGTCAGTTCCTGCAACTCTCCTGGTGCAAGACGATAAGGAGCACTGGCAATCGGAGCCGCTCCCGGTGTGATATCAATTTGAAATTCCACCTGACAGTGTGGAGGTAAACCAGGGAGTTCTTCAGGAAAGACATCGGAAAACTCACGAACAACTGGAAGGTCTTCGATCTTCCTTTTTTCAGGCTGAGTATCAGTAACAAGTGCTAAAATAGCAGGGTAGCCCTTTCGTAGACACTTCTGGGCTTTCATGGCTGAGATAATGCCAACCATCGCACCACTACGATGACCTTGAACTGACAGAGATTCTCCACTGGGGAGAGGAATACGTACAATTTTCTCCTTACAGAGAATTTCCGCTTGATGTTTAGACAACCAGTCCATACCAATGACTACATCGAAGCTTCCAAGAGTAACGGGGAGTAGGTCAATGTCAAATACTTGACCCATGAGATCGAGTTTACACCCGAAAAGAACATGTGAAGCTTCAAACGATTTACCATCAGCTAATTCTACTACATGTATGTTTGCAAGAGGCGTAGGAGTCAACCCTAACTGACGACTGAACCCCAAAGACACATAACTCCAATCGGAACCAGAGTCGAATAAAACAGAAGCAAATAATTTGTTCACAGAAAACGTATCGGTCACCACATTGCCATCATTCCTAGCTTCCCCCGCGCCAATGGTAAATACCCTTCCGCGTACTCCATTTCCCCCGTTGTTGTCGTTATTGTTGTTCCCAGCATTGTTATTGTTGTTCTGACGGTTGTTGTTATCATTGGCATTTTGATTCAGCTGAGGGCAATCCCGTTTAATGTGACCCTCATCCCCACACTGGAAACATCATTTCCTATTACCTTGGTTCTGATGGGGCTGTTGCCTTTGCTGTTGCTGATGTTGTTGTTGTTGCTGCTGCGTCTGCTGCTGTTGTTGCTTCGGGAACGGAGCTCTGCAATCCTTTGCCATATGGCCCACCATATCACACCTATGGCAAGCTCGGACACACGGTCCACGATGATGATAGTTACACTTGTTGCATTTTGGCTGCCTTCCCGCATTGGAGCCTTGGTTCGGATTGCTGCTCTGACCTTGGTTAACAGAGGAGGACTGACTGAAACTACGATTGTTGCTGTTGTCTGGCTTTTTCTGTGTCTGGCTCGAGTTGGACACCTTGTCCGTATCATTCCACTTGCGCTTGTTATCACTAGCAGGAGTAGTAGTAGCAGTAGGAGTAGCAGAAACACGAGGCGGTAGCAAACCACGCTCAACCTCTTGGTCTGTAATCTTGTGTGCTAAACAAGTGATCTGAGGCAAGTTGTTAAGATTTGCAGCAGTGACCAAACCCTTAACTTGCGGTGCTAAGCCTTTGATGTACAATTAAATTCTTCGGGGTGGTGGTTGGGATAGGTTAGGGCACATGTTTGCTAGCTCGTGGGACCGTTTTGTATAAGCCTCGATCTCAGACCCCACCATCTTCATATTATAGTACTCGTTCTCGAGTTTCTGAATCTCGTCACGAGGACAGTACTCATCTCGCATTAACTCCTTGAAGTCGTCCCAAGTAGTCACATTCGCCATTTCGATACCCAGCAGTTGGACTTGGGCATTCCACCAAGTCAAGGCACCGTCCTCCAGTGTGCCTGTAGCATACTTTACTCTGCCCCCACAGGACAGTTACACATAGCAAAAACCGACTCTGCTTTCTCAAACCAACAAAGTAGTCCTACTGCCCCTTCGGTCCCACTGAATGTCTGTGGCTTACAATCCATGAACGTCTTAAACGTGCAGACAGGCGGATTATTCTGATTCTGATTCACTTGTTGACCTAAGGACGAATGAAAATATAACACACAAGTAAGAGTCGAGTTCGCGACACAAGGATAAAGAGTATTTGGCACATATCGTACCAGCTTGCTGAGCTGCTAAAGCTTCAGCCACACGAGTATTGATCAGATCGGTTAATTCGGCCTGAGACATAACAATGTTGCCACATCCACCGTCGCGGCCTCCACCACGTCCACCATTTCGTCCGTTCATGATTCTATATGAAAAGTGGAAAAGATTAGAAGTCGGGATTGAGTAGGAGTCAAACACCACGATGACTTCTACAGATTACTAAGTTCTATCATTACGTCAGACAACAGAGCAGAACCCTTTTCACACTCATTAAGCCTCATTGGGATCATAACAGAATTAAATATGAAGACTTTTTAAAAGGTTAATGTTTTATGTTTCTTAGGATGATCCGAAGGGGAAATCAAATGTTGTTGTTGATAAAATCTAACTTCAGTTTATAGTCTGGTTTTATAAAAGCGTTTTAAAACCTAGATCACTATAATCAGTGGCTCTGATACCAAACTGTCACACCCCCAAAATACCACATGCGAAAACACCGCCGGACGTGTGACGTACCAGGATCCAGCCACCAATCACATTGAACTATAACAGAATATTAAATAAAAGTTCCATTTATTTCATAATGTAATTTCAAATCATAACTTAAAACAAATACGTTCAGCGGAAGCATAATGTAAATCGTCATTCAAATGTTTCAAAAACTATTGTACGAAACCAATGAACATGTTGTATCCAAGAGACTCGACCCATGACCACTCCAGCACTCCCAGATAGCAAGTTCCATGTCCATGAATCTAACGACCTGTAAGCATGCAGACAAGTGTGTCAGACGACGCTGGTGAGTTCAAAGTTTGTTATCACGTTTAGTTACCAAGTATAAGTTTAAAGCTTTTCAGAAATACAATGTTGTTAATAACTCGATTACCGCAAGATGGCTCCAGATTATTTACCCTTCCCCAATGCTCTATCAAACATTAGTCGAGTGGTTAAGGTAATTAGTTCACGCTCGTCCTCCCCGGTACGGTGTGAGGGTGCCAAACCTAATAGCGCTATCAACTAATAACCCCGTTTCCTCCCCGGCAACTAATTCGGTATATGATGGGACTTAAGTGATAGATATGAGTGTATTAACCAACATCCCAAGTTTAACATTCCAGTTAAACCCATTAACCCAGTATTCCTCCCCGGAATACCTACCAGATGTCCCTCCCCGGGACGCATGCTTGATAAAGAGCAGTGAACTCACCTTAGGTTTGCTCGGTTTGTTAAGCTACCCTTTCCTAGTTGGTCAACCAAACCCTACCGTGGTTACCAATATAATCAGTTTCATAATCAATCAAGTCACGTATTTTTCACAGATTGTAATCATCACAAGGATTACTGTACAACACGTAGCAAGTATTCAATTCTCATGCAGTCCACATCCCATGTGCGTATCACATAATATCACATAACAGGTGAGTGTTCTACTCACACAAGTCAAATCAGAGTTCTCATTCTTAATCAGCATTGTTATTATGTATCAGGTAGTATTTATAAACACAAATATCCATTATCATATACATCATGCACAGTTTCACTGTTCTGTCCATTAGCTCTTTTGCAGCATCCTTACGAAGGACCATTCTTCGTGGGATGCCTTCACGGCGAAGAATTCCCTATGGCGAAGTACTATTCTTCGCCGAGAATGAATGCGGTGAAGAATCTAAGTAGTTCGTTAAACACCAGTCGACGAAGGATTAATCTTCGTCGAGGATGAGTACAACGAAGAACCATAGTGGTTCGTCAAGAATCAGTCAACGAAGAACTCATTCTTCGTCGAACTAGATTCTTCGTCGAACCTCATCAGACAGTTACAGTTCCTTTGATTTCGTAACAACAGTTAGCAAATTATTAGCATGATTTCACAGATCAATCAACATCTCATAGTAACAGTTACATTCATTAAATCAGCTTCATAAACAACAATTAATCTGATCAATCATCATCCAAAACATCCTGACTGAATCCTTAACACATTAATTACAACTTTAACATGCAACCCTAATTTCTTATGTAGAATCAAAACAGTAACAACTTGTTTATATCCGCAAACTATCAAAGGTTCACCTAAAAACAGCACTAGATCAACATCAAACATCATCACGTAATTCCCTTCTAACAGTTAATTATCATGAGTTTGTTCCCCGTTTAATCGATCCATTTTCAACCAAATTTCTAATAACCCTAGTTTGTAATCACATTCAACATTATTGGACATACATACCCACAGTCAAGTATAATCAAGAATTCGAATCACAAAGTGTTAACAAACTAACCGTAGGATGCAACAGAGAATACTTGGAATCAAACGAAAGCTTCAAAGTGTTAAAGGGGCTGCCGTACGGAATAGAGAGGATGATGGAGTTTAGGGTTTGATGAAAATCCTTAGGTTTTACGTACATACGTATGTTTATATGACGCGAATAAGGCCGGGCCACATCTGGGTTTCATTTGGGCCGAGAGCCCTTTCGACAAAGGACCTGCTTGACGAAGAACCTTCTTCGTCGTGATGGATGGTGACGAAGAATCATTCTTCGTCCGGCAAAGGTTGTGGCGAAGAGTTGTGGCGAAGAACCTTCTTCGTCATCTTGGGTTTCCATTACACATTAGACATTAAACATTACACATTTAACAACCAAGCATCAGAATACTTTAATCATTCAAATAAACTACACATGACACTACGTAAAACAAATTGTAAAAACAGGATTGTGAAACAAGTGATGCGTAGAGGAAAGACCTTGAAATCTCGGGTTGTCACAATATTGCCACATGGCAATTAGATGTTTAAGAGAACAACATGTGGACTAAGATGGTTTTGATTTATTATAATTTATAGATTATAGATAGTTTAAGTTCTCGTGTGTTAAACGGGTTGTATAAAGAAAAGACATCTTATAATTGGAATTACATTCCATGATCTTGAAGGATGGCGGTCTTGGATCATGCAATATCACATGTCCACATAAAAGATGCGCCCGTTGAGTTAATTTTTGACGAAAACATCCTTACGAAGCCACGTGATAAAGACGTACATTTCCGGTTTCGGTATTATCTTGTGGAAAATCTATCCTACCTTAAGAAGTCAGCACTCGCAATAGTTTATTTATGTTTTTATTATTTTTTATATATAACAAACGACATATATTAACTTGTTCGGTAAAAAAACAATAATATACTTACATGAAACAAAATAATATAGTTACGTCGAATTATTATTTTTTAAATTAAGAAAGAACATTTTTAGTTGCAATTAATGATAACATTACTATATGAACAAAATTCACTCGCAATTTTTAGAAAATAATAAATGTAGCCAAAATTAATGGAATTTGAAATTTGGATATTAACATATTTTTTTTGAATGTTAACAAACGTTGAACACAATTATTTGAATGTTAACAAACATGAAATTGGATTTAAGGTTTAAAAGATTGAAGGATAGTAATTTAGGAAACTCGAATTTGATTGAGAGAATAGATGATACGGGATTGAATAGCAGGGGAGAGAAAAAGTCTTGAACACCCTTGTTTTCTTTTCCTGCTCAAATTCAGTCATTGGCTCACAATATATTGCCACATGGCAATTAGATGTTTAAGAGTACGACATGTGGGCTATAAGATGGTTTTGATTTATTATAATTTATAGATTATAGATAGTTTAAGTTCTTGTGTGTTAAACGGGTTGTATAAAGAAAATACTTCTTATAATTGGAATTACATTCCATGATCTTGAAGGACGACGGTCTTGGATCATGCAATATCACATGTCCACATAAAAGATGCGCCCGTTGAGTTAATTTTTGACGAAAACGTCCTTACGAAGCCACGTGATAATGACATACATTTCTGGTTTCGGTATTATCTTGTGGAAAATCTATCCTACCTTAAGAAGTCAGCACTCGAAATAGTTTATTTATGTTTTCATTATTTTTTATATATAACAAACGACATATATTAACTTGTTCGGTAAAAAAACAATAATATACTTACATGAAACAAAATAATATCGTTACGTCAAATTATTATTTTTTAAATTAAGAAAGAACCTTTTTAGTTGCAATTAATGATAACATTAATTTACCTTAAATAGCAAAACTATCTACAAAATATACATTTACTATATTAACAAAATTCACTAAAATAGTAAATGTAGCCAATAATTAATGACATTTGAAATTTGAATGTTAACAAATTTTTTTCAATGTTAACAAACGTTGACCATGATTATTTGAATGTTAACAAACATGTAATTGGATTTAAGGTTTAAAAGATTGAAATGATAGTAATTTAAGAAACTCAAATTTGATTGAGATAATAGATGACACGGGACTGAATAGAATGGGAGGGAAAAAGTCCTGAACACCCTTGTTTTCTTTTCCAGCTCAAATTCAGTCAATGCCTCATAATATATTACCACGTGGCAATTAGATGTTTAAGAGAACGACATATGGCCTAAGATGGTTTTGAATTATTAAAATTTATTATTGATATTGATAATTATGATACTATTTACTACTCTATTTGAAAGCCAAGTATTGATTCCATAGGAGAAAAAATGTATAACATTTAGTATAATATATCTCAAAAGGTTAAACATTATATATTATATATATATATATATATATTGTTGACGGGGAGGGCTATATAGAAAACCCTTATGTTTTTAAAAAAATCTGGAAACTCAAAGCTCCCGACATTTTTTTCAAAGCTCCCGACATTTTTTTTTTTTTTTTTGAAAAAAATAACACATGTAATATACATGTTTTTAAGAGTTTTGGGCCAAAAAAAACAAAAAAACGCCGAATGGATGTTTTTAAAAAAAATAAACAAATTTCAGCAAACTTCGGGTGACTAACATGTGTTAGGCAAAAAAGGCTGAAACTTGCTGAAATTTGTTTTTTTTTTAAACATTCCTTTGGCGCTTTTTTGTTTTTTTTTTTTTGCCCAAAACTCTTAAAAACATGTATATTACATGTGTTATTTTTTTCAAAAAAAAATGTCGGGAGGTTGGGTTTTCTCAAAATGGAGGGTTTTCTACCTAGCTTTAGCGTATTGTTGACGAACTCTCATGAATAGCAACTTTATTTTTACAACAATATATAGATTTTTATTATCCTATTATTTAATATTATAATAGTATATTCACTTTTAATTTAACATATTTTTATATTATATTTACTTTTAAGTTTTAACATACCTTTTGTTTTAATCTACTTTTTTAAAAACTATATTTCTTGTATCTTTTATTTTTTTGCTTTTATAATTCATTTTCTTTTTTTAATCATATTTCCATTATCCATTAAGTTCAAAATTTTCTAATAATTTACGTTTGTTAATTATTTTTTTCTAAAAACGTAGGTACGAGTTGTGTTTAATTATTTCCCTCTACATTCCGGTATAAGTTGTGTTAAAATGAAATTGTATTTAAAATAGAGTATTTATTTGGTGTCGTAAAACGGTATGATGATAAACTAAACCGATTCTGACGGTTTGCCTTTCTAAACAAAATGCTTCAATTTCAAACAACGTTTGTTTAACATTATCATTTGCTTCGTTTCGCCGCAACGCGCGACGTCAACGAACCTAGTTATCACTAATGAATAACGTTTGTTGTAAAAAAAAAAAGAACCCCTCCTTAATTCATTTAATTTTTTTAACCTTAGGTATTCACAAACCTTAGAAGAACTGATCCATAATCAATCCTAAATGAGTTTGATTTATCTAACTACTTCATATGACACAGTTGAACACAGAGAACATAAAGAATCATAAATCTGTTTCTAATTCTATACACCATAAAATCTAGTATTTCATCAAATATATCAGCACTGCTAAAGGGCATTTTGGGAATTTCACATCATTGATCAATATAACAACAATAAGTCGAAGAAGACGGTGAAACCTTCAACACTTTGTCAAGATTTCAGCACCCGTTGCAGTGATCAAAATGGTGTGCTCAAACTGAGCAGCAAGGCTGCCATCCCTTGTTAACGTTGTCCAGTTATCCTCCCATGTTATACACTCCGTCGTTCCAAGTGTAAGAATCGGTTCTGCACAAAACAAAAATATATATATATATCTTGTAATTCGACTGAAAAATAATCCGTCCTTTGGTCAACTATTTTTATAATTTTCATACACGCGCAAGGGATTCAAGAACTCGTTACTCACCTATGGTGAACGTTTGACCTTTGACCATGCTTCCCGGCTTTTCATTGCCTGTATAACAAACGTAACCAATTTTCAAAAATAAATGAAAATTACGCATCAAAATTACACATGAAAGAAATAACAAATGAAAATTAACGCATGAAAAAAAATCAAAATTACGCACCCTGTAAATTTTTTGTACACTTTGTACGTTAACAGCCCTTTGTATTTAAACCTTTTACTAGAGTTGAGTTCGTTACAAATCGAAAATGAAAATAAAAACATACGATGATGCAATATAAGTGGCTCTGAATGGAACACGGTCCCCACACCATGGCCCACAAAACGCTCCACGACGCCAAAACCAAATTTTTCCGCATGTTCACTGAGAAAATCACACAAGTGACTAGTTAATAACTTAATACTACAATCGATAGACGCCCTAAAGTAGCTCAGGAAGTCAGTGTTTGACATTCAAAGGTCAACGGTTTTTGTGCAAGAGAATAATTGCTACAATTTCTGTTAGTTAAAAGAGTAAAATACCTAATTCTTTTCCCGATCTTTCTAAAAAGTGCTCCGTCTTTGCAAACTGCAATACCTCTTTCCATACACTCTTCGGTAACCTGTCATCAATGGAGAAAGTGTTTCAGAAACTTGCAACCGAGTATAACTACAAGATCGATAATTTTAATAGAATAAAAATCTTACAGAATTTATATCCTTGGGTCCGATTTTATAACTACTCATAATTATATATTTTTGGTTCAAATTACGTATTCTTTTTAATTATTAATAAGCAATAAATACACTATGAAGTATGAACGAAAAGTTAACAGGGGCAATTTCATATATACCCCTAAAACTAGCTGTAATCATAGTTGTCAATAGTAGCGAATAGCGTATAGCTATGCAGTTAATGCGGTAAAATATCGGTGAGATATCGGTGGGATATCGGTAATTTTAATATAATGCAGAATTTATATAGCAATTTAACACTAATAATTCAGTGATATGTCGGTTATATCGGTCAAATATCGGTCAAATGTCGGTGATATATCGGTCGATATTGCCGATACCGATATTCTGACCGATAATTTACTAGGGGACCGATATAACTGATATATCACCGATATTAACTGCATAGGCGTATAGGTCGAAGGTTGCTTCAAGATAGCGGGATTTTTAATATAAATAGCGATTAAATATAGCTGGATTTTAGGTTTTTGTTAAATATATATACATGTAAAATAGCGTATATACCAGGGTGTTTTGATATAATATACATATAATTTTTTTTAATCTTTTTTCTAGTGTATCGCTATTTATAAAATAGTGCCCGCTATTTGTCGCTATTCGCCATTAACAACTTACAACTATGGTTGTAATATCAGATTTACCTAACCAAAAATATTAATATCAAATATATCCCACTTGAAATTTCATATTTACCAACCTCATCAAATACAGATCATAATATGATTATTATACCCTTCTTGCACTTCAAACTCTCATAAGGGTATTTATGTCCGAAATATGAAAATTTTTTTTTAGAGGGAAATCGACAATATGAAAATTGGTATGTTTGATAGTGTAATTTTTTTTAGGTACGTATGACATTATGCAAGTTTTAAGGGGGTATATGATATTATCACGAAACTAAAAACCAGACTTTTGAAAAGAAAAAGTGGCAGTGTACCTTAACAAGTCGTTTCGCAGCATCATCAACATTTCCACAGAAAAAAGTCTTTGAGGTATCACCATGATAACCCTGATTAAAAAAAATAAAAAAAAACAATATATTAAACAGAAACATAATCTTCCCGTATAAATATTAGTTGATTGATTCCATTATCAGCTTACATTTAAGTAAACGGTGACATCGATATTTATGATATCTCCATCTTGCAGTTGACGAGAATCAGGTATTCCATGGCACATACACTCATTGACAGACGTACACACGCTTTTCGGGAACCCACCATAGCCAAGAGGTGAAGGGTAAGCACCGTTATCTATGATCATTTGGTGCACAGCTTTGTCTATTTCATTTGTTGTCACCGATGGCTGATAAGATTATCAAATCATTATTTAGAACATCCAAACACTAATTTTACCGTCCATTTTATTACAACTGTGATCCAATTATCTGATTTTGACTATTCGAAAGGTTAAAACTAGAACAGATTTTCAATGCAAATTTGTCACCAGCCTTCGTTACTGGAATGTATCCATATGGTAAACTAATCACCTATGTAAACGAACACGTATGAGAGCTGAGACTTTGTTCATATTCATTCGTTTAACTTAACCGAACAAATGAACAAACACGAACACATAAACGAACTATAAACCTAATATATATACTTATTACTAGGTTATAATCCCGTGTATTACATGGGTTGATAAATGTAAGGTTATATAATTAGCAATAAAAAAGTTATGTTTGAAAAAAAAACATATGCATTGAATAGAACGATTGAATAAACCGGTGTATTATACTAATAGAATAAAATATAATGTAACTTGTTAACATATACAATCGTCAAGATAGTATTTAAAAATGAAAATTGACGTGACAGTTATAAATTTTGTTAAGTTAATTTTTAAAACATTATGCCTTTCAACCGGGTATTAACTTTGATTTTTTTAATACCACCTATTGTTTATTATTATTGAACATATTGAAGTTTTAGCATTCTTATCCTCTAACCACATTAAATATTTGAAAATTTTAGAAATCATTCATAAAACAATTATCATCATTATTCTTCGTTTTTAAAATTTTTAACAAACATATTTTTGAACTTGGATAAGCTTTTAAGTAAAAAATATAAGTTTATTTAAAAAAAAATAATAATTAACTTCATATTAAATTCATTTTGTTAATGATATGATAATTATTTTTAATTAAAATAATAAACATCCATAATTAAGTAGGAGACAGAAGCAGGAAAACAAAAAATTAGATGGCTCCAGTGAATGACATGTGTCCCCCATTATTTTCTTTCATTATAATAGATAAGTATAGATATAGATATAGATATATTCTTACCCTAACCAATGTTCCCGCATACTCCAAAACTCTAGCAGCCAGCTGGCAAGCAGCCCTCATACGCTCAATCCCTTCTTCATCATGAATTTGAAATTCACTTGAAATCTCCGGTAACACCTTTGTGCTTACATAAGGAGGCTTCTGTATGTGATCGGGCACAGGAAGACGTGGCGATACCTTTAAACGCCTTAAAGGTGTTCTTCGTTTAGTTGGGTTCGTAGTTCTTTGCTCACGTTCCCTACACGTTCAATTAATATTAATCAAGAAAAGAGTAGATTGCCATAATCGTCCCTAAGGTTTAGTCATGTTTGCCACTTCCATCCAAAACAACTTTTTTGTACCATATTGCTCTTCACTTTTGAGATTTTTTGCCATTTTCATCCATATGTCTAACTTTTTTGCCAAAATCGTCCCTAAGGTTTGGAAATTTTTGCCATTTTCATCTAAATATCAGACATAAAAATAACTCAAAGTAGACGTTTGGATGAAAGTGGCAAAAAATCCCAAAAGTGAAGGGCAGGATGGTACAAAAAAAGTTGTTTTGGATGAAATTAGCAAACATGCCCAAACCTCAGGGGACTATTTTGGCAATTTACTGTCAAGAAAAATGTGTTTGAAACTAGGTATATGTGCAAAGTGTATTTTAGTCCAAATACTATAATTCTACTTACCTTCTTATTCTCATAGCCTCCTCCAGTCCGGATAATCTCTTTGCTAAAACCAAAAATTGTTTTCTGCCGTTTGAATTGTTACCTGAATTTGCAAATCATTCACCAAAACACATATTTCAGTAATTAGTAACCCCATCATCCCATGATAATATTAAAATGTGCTTGCTTTAGAGGTGTGAATTTCTAACACGGCATGAAACTCACGAATATAAGTTTATTTTAAACGGGTCGGGTCAATTCCAGGCCAAACATGCTAACGCATTTAACGAAACGGGTCGTCTCTGGATTGACTTGGTGGGTTGACCCGTTTATGTTTTAAAATAATTAAAAATCCGTATTATGTCATAACTCAAATTGGTTTGATATTTTATGCCAAGTTTTTAAATTTAAAAAAAGAAATGAGTGTTAGATTGTATAGTATATACTATATGTACAAAATTGTTGTTGTAGATTAGTAACATTAGAGTATTTACATGCAAGAAAAAGAGTTAACTATTATTTCCGTCCCCGTGGTTTGTCCAACTATGTCAGTATAGACCAAGTTTTAAATTTGTACCATTTCCGTCCTTGACATTCTTGAAACATGTCAGTTCCGTCCAAAAAAACATGAGTTAACCGCCGGTGCTTTGTCCAATTATTCGATTCAACCTTAGCTTTTTGGATGGAACTGACATGTTTCAAGAATGTCAGGGACGGAAACGGTACAAATTTGAAATTTGGCCTAGACTGCCATAATTGGACAAACTATAAGGACGAAAATGGCAGTTAACTCCAAGAAAAAGTATGCTAAACAAAATTTCAAGTTAAACGGGTCATGTTTATCTCAACCCGTCAAAACCCGTGTTGATTTCAGGCTCATGTGTCAGTATTTCCGGGTTCGGGTTCGTGTCAAACGTACGGGCTCGACAAGCCAACCCAACCCAACCCAACCCAACCCGTAACGAACACACGACTCATTTAACAATTAATTTACACCCCTAAATTTTTCTTTCGCAATCAAACTGTTTAAATATTTACAAAGTATCTGAAACACCCTTACAACCTACACAAAATCTTGAGACAAATTACTACCAACAAATTATATCCAAAGATGTAAACACATTCAAACTAAGTACACATATGTAGATGTATCAATAATCTCTACAAACTTTCAAAGAATTGGGCATAACAAACGTATGATTAGTTAAAGATTAAAGAACATTTAAACCCACAAATAATACAAACTGCAAGATTGATGAAATTACCGGGGCTAAAAGGGGAGAAGGTGAGTGTATCCCTGGAGAAAAAAGAAGAGCGTGAAGAAGACAAGTGTTCGCCATGGAAACAAGATGAAATTGAAGCAGCAACTGAAGAAGCCATTTGCAGATTTTTGTTCCTTCAAAATTGGAAAACCAAAAGGGGATAAAATTGATTTTTTTTTTTTTTTTTTTTTTTTGAAAGGCAAATAAAATTTATTTAAGAACGGAGGTTTAAACTTAAAACCCAAAAACAAATGGGCTCAACAGAATAGTTGATGGGCTGAGTCAACAAGTTTTGTTTGGGTCGAGATGGTGGGCAAATGCTTCTCTACATGGATCCATGGCCCACTTTGATTATGGATATGGTTAGGGCTGTAAACGAACCGAACCAACATGAAGTCCAAACTGTCTTGTTCGTTTATTAAGTGTTCATGACGCTTACCGAACGAGATTTTATGTTCGTGTTCGTTTGTTACGGAAATGAACTTGTTATTGTTCGTTAGTTAATTTTAGGCAATGAATGAAAACTAACGTTGATGAACACAAACTAATGTTCATGAACACAAACGGAAACAGACGAACACAAACAAGTGTTCATGAACAGAATATATAATACACTGACACTTATTAAATATTTTATTTGTCGTAACAATCATGTGTTTTCTAATATCCCCGTAGTAGTGGATAGGATTATAGACAACATAAAGGCTTTAAATTGCCTATGGATTAGAAAAGGTGGACTTAGAGTGGCCAAAGTAGAAAGCTTTTTAGGGTCTGTTGTTCTTTGCTCGGTTTTGGTTTTAATGAAAGTGGTTGTTCAAAATAATTTAATTTTAATTACATTGTAAAAAAATTTATAAAAAGCATAAGCACATGAAAACCATCTCGATCACTTGGTTATATGATATATCTAATGATGGACTCATAAATTTTGTTTCATTGGTTTCACTAAGTTTTTGTGTTCGAATATCTATCAACTCAATTTTCATATTTTAGATCGGGCTACTTTACAATTTTTCCTAAGTTAGATCAATTCCCATTATCTTTTCAATTGAATTTCAGTGTTTTTATCGTGTAAGGGCATGTTTGGCAAAGCTTATTTTAATAACTTAATGACTTATTTACTTTTTGAAAAGTTAAAAGGTGTTTGGGTTAGCTTATTATGTGAGGGGGAAAAGTAAATAAGTCACTCCATCCTGATTTATTTACTTTTTCAAAAAGTCAATAAGTTATAAGTTGCTCCAAAATAAGCTTAGCCAAACATGCCCTAAGTCCCTTTGGTGTGTCAATTGGGAATCCGTAGTTAACTGGTAAGTCCAATTTCCATGATGATTTTTTTTTTTTTTTTTTTTTGAAACTCTAACCAATAAATACCATAATAGTTATGAACTATTATTACGTAATTTTGAAAATTAAGCGTTCAATAAACAGTGATAAATGGTGGTAAATAAGGAAAAACTTAAAAATTAGTTGAAGTATTTATAAAATAAAATTTTAATTTTTGTAATTAATAAATAAAATTTTGGAATATAAAATAAATATAACTAAATGTTGAGAACTATATTAGTTTTTTATAACAAAAGGTTGATATAATTAAATGAGTACTAGTAATTAAGCTTGTGCTGCACTGCCGAGATTGCTAGGTTTTGACCTGATCAAACGTATTATTAAAAGGAAAAAATAAATAAAAGAAATTTAAAATGAAAATATTAAATTCAACTAATTAATAAATATTAAATATTATGTGACTTACTCTGACCCAAACTCATTTTAACACAAATCAGGCTCGGGTCAGCATTTCTAATTACTCTTATGTGTCTTTTAAGAGTGTCTCAATGATTAATTAAGATTCTCTCCCACAAATGTTTTCATTTTACGAAACCTACTAGTCGGCCATTGGGTTACTCTTAGATGAGTAAATGGCCTGATGAAACAAATAACCCATGGCCATGATCATAGGCAAAAAGAACGACTGGTCCTTGCTTTTTGAGAACGCCACATGGGCCTTGCAAGGCTTGCTTATAATATGTCAAATAAGCTTTGGCTTGGAGACTGATGTAGTACGTGATACGATAATGAAGAATAAATCACGATGATTCTATGAATATCTGTGATGATCTTCCTCAGACCTTCAAAATTCAACCCAAATAGCAGAAAATTTGAAGTGAAAAGTGGTTATTCTCAAAATTGATAACTGACCATTCGAATTACATGAGAAAGATATAAATAAAGACGGAAATTCGAAATGGGCCACAAAAAGGCCATAGGCCAAACAAAAGTCAAAAAACAATATGCAAAAAATACCAAAAAAAACATAGTGTGTCTATAACTCCCACTAGAATGCGTTTTCTGGGCCGAAACTTGGACAAGGCCCCTCCGGAATGGCCAACGGAGTACATTGAAGCAGGATATGAAAGGATTAGCTTTGGTTATGTCCATTTTACATTTGTGGTGGTGAAGTATTATACATCAGCTCTTAGTGGCGGAGCTTAACCAAAAGTCCTGTGTGGGTGGAAAGTCATGGAACCCAAAAAAAAATTTCTATCGCTATGTTTCGAGTTATATGTTCGGGTCGGCTATTCAATTCGGGTGGGGTCAAACAAAAATAACTCCAAATAAAACTAAATAATCTTCATTCATTTAAAAGACCGGTTCTTACACAAAAAAAAAACTAACTTTGCACCCTCAAGATTCATTTTATAAAAACTAGTTTCGGATTTTATTTAAACTCACTTCGAGTTTTAAAAACAGTTATAAAAAATTACTGATAGCCGAATTCTTCACTTTTTTTTAACCCAATACGGAAATAGGTATAATTTTCTTGGACAATAAACTTGGTAGGGGAGAGAGTTTTTAAACAAAATAATTAGCGGGGACGAACCTATATGGTTTTAAAAATTTCGGACAAAAAATCAAAAAAATTACACTAGTAACCGAAATATTGACGGGGCGGGTACACCTTCTTGCCCTTTAAAAGCTCTGCCCCTGTCAGCTCCTGAGTTAGGTTTTTTGTGTAGCATTTCAACTAGGTTTACAAATTCCAAGCAAATGTATGTCTTTTAATAACAAAGTTCCTAATCCTACTCTTAAATTAAACCAATAAATACTAAATTACACCTCATGCCAAGATTTAAACTATGTTCTTCTTTTCAAGAGGCAAGAGCCTCTACCAAACAGCCAAAACTAGAATAACATGCAATTGTATGTTCGATGTTGAGTTACGTTACTCAACAATTAGCTTTTATATTAGTAACATCTTTTGATTGTACGGTTATAACAGTTGATTGTAAGACTTCAATCCTCCAAAATGATTAACCGCTCATGAAAAGATGTCTCCATGACAATAAATACATCAAAAAAGTCATCTTACATAATATATAGTTGATCTGATCAAAACCAGAAAATCCTATAAGTATCAGTAAACTATAAGATTAATAAATACCCCTTTTACTCATTTATTTACAAGTTCCTTACATACAAATATGTAAGTAGGTTGGAGTTTAGAAAAATATGAATTAAAAGGAAGTAGCAAGTACCAACTACCATATATCATAACTTGTCATAGCCACTTGGTCAAAATAATTAGAATCTAAACTAAGGGGTGTCGGAGTATTTTTCTCAAAAGTTGAAGGGCGTGGTTGGTGAACTTTCCTTTTTTAAAAGTCCCATCTACTCCAGTTCCACGCAAACCGAGTTAAAGTATATCCAATCATATTTATCATGTTTCAGTTTTATATAATTTAAATTAAATTAAATGATTTAACTCATTTATCATATTATTTACTTTTACACTTTTTTTTTTTCAAAAAAATATAGATGATTAATGTACATATTCTTTGATACGATCTTATAACACACAACACAATTAAATAATATATTTAATAGGCAATTTGTGATATTGTAAAATAAAAAGTTCTATTAATTCGAGTTTAGCGTATCAAAATTTTATAATTTTTTTTAAAATACGCATATTGTTAAATTGACTATATGTCTCGTAGAAAATAGAAGGCACATATGAGAGTCTTTAATAACATTGAACCGCTTTAAGTTGAAGTTAAAAAATCTTATATAATTAAGAAATTATTTATGTTGGTAGTTTTTTATAACACTAATGTCACTTCATTATATTTTCACAATTTAATCATAAACAAATAAAATTTCAATATAATAAGAAACAACTAAAGTTGGTTGCTTGCCAACATTTCGGGGGTTAGGGAGAAATGTTTTGAATGGTTAAACGTTGACTTTAAATTGGTCAGAACTAGTTAAAAAATTACTAACATATACTTTATCGCAAATCATACATATGTAGACTAATTAATTTAATAATTAGTAAGTATTGTTTACTCTTGATTGCTTAATAATGCATGTGGCATTGAAGCACCATGCGTCTACAACATATTTTAAATATATAATAATATTTGTAAAATATATATATGTGGTTGTTCACACAGTTTTAATTTGTGGATTTTCTTTATTTAAATGCGTGTGAATCTTGTGTTTAGATCTTGAAGTCTTTGAACAAATTTTTTAGTGTTTTATTGTTTGTACAATTGTACTTTGTGCATGGAAGCTTGCATTTAGTTTGAAAGACTTTTCAAGATTTAGAAAAATATTGTTATCATGGATATGAATCTTGTGTTTAGATCTTGACCATGAGTTTAAGCATCTTTAAGTCTTTGGACAGGGAATCTAATGAACTATGTTTGTATTTTGTGCATGAGGGCTTGTATGTTACTTTGTGAGACTTTTCAAGATTTAGAAAAATATTATTATTATGGAAGACTTTTAGAAGTCAACTAATAAAAGCAATTTAATTTTATGGGTAACTTGTCTCATTAAGAGAAAATATTGTAGACACATAAAAAAAAATTAAAAAAGTAATATAATTCCAATTGTATGCCATCGTTATCATTATCATCTTACCTCACAAAACACATTTCTCAACTCATCTACACTCACCTTCACCCCGTTATCACCATCGCGGGGAAGAAAATTCACAAGCCATAACGCCGGTGGTGGTGGTGGTGGGTGGGTGGGTGGGTGGGTTGGGGGGGGGGGGGGGGGTCCCGTTGCTATGGAGCACCATCAGCTACATCAGGCCTGATAACCCCACCACAACGCATACTCTTAGCATATAATTCCATGTATGTATTGTGAGCCCGCCATCATGGAACATGAATGCCATACACATAATGCATTTTAAATTTATCAATGTGTGAGCAAACAAAAGGGTACATATGGCAAAATAACCTATGGAAAAGACTGAATCTCGAAACATTCGGTGTAATTACTCATGTATAACGTATAAGAGTTGGTATTATATGATATGAGTTTTAAAGAAATTTGTCGGATGTATAACATACCTGACTCATGGTTATCACTAGTAGACATAAATTGTGGTTCCAAAACATAAGTTTTGGGCTACTTGTTTGTGTATGTATTTGTTAATCGCAACATGGAATAAAGAAATAGTGAAAATAACTTGGGTCAGAATTTGTGCCCATTCAAAAAATATTATGTACACCACGAAGAGAGCATATCATATGTAATCTTTAAATATGTGTGAATGTATTGTGTACATACATACATATATAATCAGGAAAATGATTGATTTTTTTCTTTTTTGAAATACGTAATATATCGTTTACGACTATAGTTTTCTAAATTGTTTCTCATGGATTAGTTGTGAGTTAAATTTGTACACTTCAATATGGTGTGTATATGTATCAATATGTTGGATGTGTACGTGTATTATGTATGGTATGATATGTGATGCACAAATGTATAATTTTACATAGGGCGCGAGCCCTATCTTTGTTATTCATAATTGTTGTGCACATATTTTGCTCTTGTAATTCATAATAGTGATGCATAAAATTATGATACTTTCTTTGCAATTCATGAAAAATTATAATTGCGCGCGGTGCACTGATGCATAATTTTATTATCTAAAAATAGTAACATTTATGTGATAAAGAATTTGTTAACCCATCAATGTGTAGTGCCGAAGCTTTTCATGGGCCAAAGGATTTTTTTTTTTTTTTTTTTTTTTTTTTTTTTTTTTTTTTGCCTCGAGTGTTACTTTTACCAAAAAACAAAAAAAAATCTTAATTTTGATTTTTACAGTGTAAAATATTGGATTTTGAGAGTCAGCATCTCTTGATTGAAGATCAAGATCCGCCATAAACCTTGAAGTCAGTTAATGCACCTTGAGTTCTTATGTATTGTTGAGGCTACTGTAAACCAAACTAGATATAATGTTGAGGATTTTGGTGTTAAAAATCATGATTAAGAAATCAAAAAAAAATTCTAAGGTATATATCAAGGTAGAGAAGATTAGGGGAGACTAGATAAACAATATGGATTCGATTTTGTTTGTCACATTTAAAAAAAAACAAGGAAACACAAAAATGAGCAAAGGATAATAAAGTTTAGATAGCCCTCGTATTTAGAGGCAGATTGGCAATATTAAGTATTTCATCCTTTAATTTCGCCACCTTAACCACTTTTTCCTTCTTGTTTACATGCAACAAACAAAGAATAAACAAATTCCGAAACTCATTCAATATCTTGATCTCTTAGGCCTTGTTTAGTGGGGAAATGCCCCTGCCACATTGGTAGTTGTTTGGGCGTGATAAGGCGTGAAACACTGCCCCAAGAGGGTGTTGTAGGGGCGTGAAGGGCTCTTCGTGAATGAAGTAACGGGCATGAAAAGGAATGTTTGCAAATTTTTTGAGCCAGTAAAATCTCTCTAGTATGAGAGGGGGCGTGAAAATTTGGCAATGCATTACACATAGCCTCATAGCTCATTATAAATTATTCATCATGATCTTCAAAATCTTAACATGTGAAATACATGAGTAAACATCATTTTACAACCTTATGGTTAGACCCAACTGACACTTTTGGCCACTTTAAGAAACCTTTGGATATCTATATCCATGTCGTTTCCAAATTTCTATACTTTGAAAATTACGTCAGTTGACCAGGTGTTGACTGACAGTTCCTTAAAAGGCTAAAGGGTATTATTGTTGTCACACCCTCAATTTTCACATGCGGAGCTTTACCGTGAGGCGTGTGACTGATCAGGATCTAGCCACTAATCATGTTGAACAAACTATTTAAAATCATAAAGCTTCACTAATAGCATGATTAGCGATAGAGTTTAATTGTCCAAAACACAGCTTATGTTGCAGCGGAAAATAAAGTAAAACTCATCAAAAACTTAAAACCACATGATTAAATAAATGTTCAAAACTTAAAGTTTTAACGAACCACCCACTCGAGCCGATTGCAACGCCCTTCCATAGCTGTACCTACTGACCTGCAAAGCATGCAACTACGCGTCAACAATAAAGTTGGCGAATTCACAAAATTTGGTTTAGCAAAAGTAAAGTTCATAATGTTTTGATTCAAGTATGACTCGAGTAGCTAACCCTCATCATATGACTAAACTGTGTACCGAATGCTGACGTTTCGTTTGTCCCTCATTAATGTCTATCAACATTAATGCAAAAGTGAAGGTTAGAAGTTCACGCCTGGCATCCAGCACGGTGTGAGGTTTGTTAAATGTAATAGCGCTATCAACTAATACCACGCGTATGCCCCCACCCGGCAATCTAATCGGTAAAATGCAGAGACTTTTAAGATATAGTTTTCGTTTAGTCCCAATGTACTATCCACCTCCAGTGGATAACATGTTTCAGTGGTTCACACAAGGAACATGCGCATAATTGTGATTGATTCACTGTCACACACACCATGATTAACCATTTTGAGTGTTGTTTTGTACCTAGCTTTATGCATTAAGGAACAATTTCATGCTATATATCCGGCTGGTGCTCTGTTTCTGGAACATCAACACCATCAAGTGGATTTAGGGTAGAGGTGTACAAAAAAACCGGTTTTAGAACCGAAACCGGGAAAAAAACCTAAACCGGTTTTTTTATAACCGAACCGGTTTTATAACCGAACCGCCGGTTATAGACCGGTTAGGATTCTTGGTATGAAAAACCGGTTAATAACCGAAACCGGTTTTAAAAAAAAAAACCGGTTAAACCGGTTAAAAACCCTTTTTTTTGGCAAAAACCGGTTAAAAACCAATCCCAACCGGTTATACCGGTTGTTGTTTTGAACTTGAAAAATCGGTTAGTAACCGAAACCGGTTATTAAAAAAACCGATTTTCATTTTGGATGAAAAAAACCAGTTCGGTTAATAACCGAAACCGTTTTTGAAAAATTCCGATTTGTACACCTCTAATTTGGGGAAACAGGGAGAAGGGTCGTGAAACTCGGGATGATGATGATAAAGATGAAGCAGTTGAGTAGATGAACCAATGATTATCAGCAGGGGATTTGGTATTTGTGTTATATATATATATATAGGGAGAAGATCATGCGAGAACCACCTCTTATTGCGAGAACCGCGAGAACCAATGTGAACACAACCAAAAATGCCTAAAAATAGCTAAAAATCACGCAAATTTTTTTTTAATATTTTTTATATAAAAATCGATACTTTTCGAAGCCAAAAAAAAAAAATTAAATTTAAAAAAACAAAAAAAAAAATTTGGCCACTAAAAGTAGCGATTTGAGCATAAAAAATATTAAAAAAAAAAATTTAGTTTTTTATTTTTTTTATTTTTTTAGATTTTTTTAGGTTTTTTTGGGGGTTTAGTGTTTAGCATTTTAGCTTGGGGGGGGGGGGGGGGTTAGGTTTTTGGGGGGTGGGGGAGGTGGGTTTAGGTTTTTTTTGGGAGGGGGGTGGGGGGTTTAGGTTTTGGGGGGGGGGGGGGGGGTTAAGTTTTTTTAGGTTTTTTTTAGCTATTTTAGGTTGTGTTCACATTGGTTCTCGCGGTTCTCGCAATAAGGGTGGTTCTCGCATGAACTCCTCCCTATATATATATATATATATATATATATAGTGGAGGGTTCAAATGAGAAGAATTTTCTTGTAAGAAGAAAAAAGAAGAAGTTTCAACCAATAAGAATACTTTATTTTACTTCATTTAATATTTGCATTTAATTTTAATATAAGGGTATATTGGTAAACTTACATAAATCATTAATTTGTATTCTTCCCCTTTAATTTAATAACTAACTAAATTAAATTTGTAACTCCTTTTCAAAATATATATTTTTTCCAAATTAAAAAAACAACTTAATTTAAAGTGTAGAATAAACTACTAGTTGTGTAGAAAAAATTACGAATTGTGTAGGATATATTTTGATGTGTGTAGGATAAATTTCGATTGTGTAGGATAAAATTCTATAATGTGTAGGGTATATGTAGGAAAATGTTGATATGTGTAGGTTTTGTAGATTATATGTAGGATAATTAATGATTATTTGACTAATTAATTAAAGAGAAAGAAATTAATAATATGAGTTATAAATGAAATAGTATTTTACTAATATGCTCTTTCTTCTTTTTCTTCTCACATTAAATTTCTTCTCAAATGAACCTTCCCATATATATAGGGGAAGGTTCATTTAAGAAGAAATCTATACTATCTATAAAAGGAGCTTAAAGCATGACCTCACTTTGCTTATGTGTCATCATATTAGGTATGCCACATTGGATGCCACATAAGCTCCGCTGATGTCATTCCGCTGATGTCATAAATCACAATTTAAAATGTTAATTAATATATCTATATCTATTAATATATTAAATTCGGATTTATTTATAGCTAAATAAATATGGCTCCATTTTCAAATTTTGGCTCCACTTTCAAATTTTGGCTCCACTTTCAAATTTCAAAAGATGGCTCCACTTTCTCTCAAATATAGCTCCATTTTCAAATTTCAATTTATAATTTCAATCTCTCTCTCTCAAATCCATTCTGCCATTCAATTTTTTAAAACATAATTTCAAAAAACCCATTCTGCCATTCAATTTAAAATGTTAATTAATGATCTGTTTCAAAAACATAATTTCAAAAACCCATTTTGCCATTCAATTTTCCACATGTAACATGCTTCGACTATCGCCATGTGTTTGTTTGATTTTGTTTTCTATTTATCATCCATTTCTTCACAATAATAATATTCTGAAATGGGATCGGAAAGTCAGATTCCGGAATGGGCTTCAACACCCTGCATAATGGGCATCGATGAAGCCGGTCACGGCCCTGTTTTAGGTTTTCTTCTTTTCTTATCTATTTCACTAATCACACAATACGATATTTGATTGCTAATATCAGTTTTATTCTACTGATTTTCATTTCAGGTCCCATGGTTTATCGATGCTTGTATTGTCCGGTTTCCTACAAGAAAACTCTCTCAACTTTGGAATTTGCTGGTTAGTGTTTTCTGCTTTACATTATGAACCCTAAATCTGGTTGTTATATCTATTTGTATGACCTAGAAATTATTAAAGTTTGAAATTGTTACAGAACTTGTATTGTTGTGAAATTTCATGACCTAGAAATTATTAAAGTTTGAAATTTGACATTGTTAAATGGTATTTTTTTTTCTGGCCATTTGATGAGATTGTTTGGTATTTTCAGGCCTTTATGCATAAGCTCTACAAAAGGAACTGATTTTTTCATTTCATATTCTGAAAGGAGACAGAGACTAGGAAATTTATGTTAAATTTGGATCCATGGTAGGTCTTATTGGTCATCGAGGATGTCAAAACTGAAGAACGTAGGAGAGAATCTCACTGAAGATGAACGAGCTGCGTTTCTTCATGATTCGTATCAGAATTTAGGCGATGAAGTTGATTTCGAACTCTTTCTTCAGGTGAATATATATTCAAACCTAATAATTTGCATATGTGTAATGGTAGTTAATTTTGCTCTTATGATTATCTGGTCATATAATTATCTAAGTATTAATGATCTAAAATTTGAATCTGACTGGCAATTGAGATGGTTTATTGTAAAATTAAGTCATAGATCTGCATAATTTTCTGAAGTATTTGAATTTGAATATGTGAAAGTGTTACTGTTAGTTTAAATTGAATGAATATGAAGTAGATATACATAGCTTTATGCCTTTACACAGTTTCACTCTCTCACCTAATAATTATTTAGTTGAACTAAAGCATTAAACAACTGTTATGTCTCCTCACAACTATTATTATTAAACGAATTTTCATCGGTGGTTAATCTGATAGTTATACTACTAGGATCCGTTATGCTCTTTTGTCCTAAGTATGAACTTAATGTGATGACATATTGACAGGTTTACTTGAATCTCCAAGCCCATGCACAAACAACCCATATAAAGGTCATCTTTTGTAATGCTTCTAATCCAGGTAAGGTTTTCTTGGATTATATCGCATTGTTCTTTATGTTGATCAGTTCGTTGTCAAATAATTACGCACAAACAATATTTCTTAAAAATTCTTACTTTCGGAGAATTAAAATGAGCTTTAATTCAGATGTTTAAAGAATTTTTCATCATTTGTGAAGTGGATAAAATGTTAGTTACAAAAGCAAGGTTGGTTTTTTTATATTTCTTTTGATATAGATTACTTAGATTTTGTTTGTTCTTAGGCTACTGTAGCTTCAAAAACATTAAGGATGATTTGAGTGGGCTTGACAAAGCTATTGGTGTTGTAACTCCCTTAATCGGCTTATAAGGCGTGAGGTAAGAGTCATAAATATGTGAAAGCTTATTTGCATTTGAGTTTGATGAATTAGTAGAAATCAAAATGCACATGCCACATATGTATTCAGAATCAAAATGCACATGCCATATATGTAATTACATTTGGTGAAGCGTTCTCAATGTCTTCCTATTCGAAGCTTTATGAAAATCTGTTGTAGCATGCTAACTATTTTGTGTAAATATTATTGAAAATCCTCATTAGTAACTCTGCAGTTTTATAAGATACATCTTTTTTTTCGAAAAAAATTAAGGTTTTGTTTATGATGAAGATTACTGAAATATTTTTTTATAATAAAGGGGTATGGCTGCTAAAGTTGTCAACAAGAAAAAGAGTTTGCCTAAAGTATTATTTTCACTACATACCATGAAGATTTTTATTTAAAAATATATACTGTATATTTTGTAAAAATTGATTCTTTATTTGCCGAAATCAGGTGATTTTGAAACTGAAGCAATCAACGAAGAGTATTTAGATCTTTGAAAATGAGGAGGAGGATCAATCCATTCCCATGGTACTTATCTTTCTTTCAAGATTATGTGCAGAATTCATAGTTAATTAATATTATATTATTTAATGATGTAATAATGGTCAACTTGCATCACATTTTATCAACCCTGATTATAGAATTTCAATATCATCAAACCACTTTTAATCTAAAATACATCCTGATGTAGAATGTTCTATTGGTCTGTTTTTAGGGCTTGCTATGGTGTTCTAAGGTTTGTTATGGAGAATGAGGCAAAAGGATGCGAGGTATGTAAACATATTTTAACCTAAGAATATTGTTATCCGTAGTTTTCGTTTCGAGGTTTTTTTGAACTTTTAAATGTAGCTCATTTTTAGGAAGCCAATTCATATGATATAATATTTCTTTCGTATTACCCAACAGGTGCTCGTGAGCTTTGAAAGTCAAATCATGGCTGGACAATGTGCGAAGCCATCTAGGTATTTCAAAAATAAAATAAGCTTTCGCAGCTTAGAAGCAATGGATTATATTCAGTTATAAGTTAGTGGATTATAGTTTGAAAATGTCAGAATTATGTGTCCATGTGAACCTAATTTATGCTTTAGTGTGTCGGATTACCATTGTCTGCAGCTATAAAAGAAACTGATGTTTAATGTTATATAGATTAATGCACAAGTTTTGGTTTATACTAATAGGAAACATCTGCTGGAAACCTCATTTATGTTAGGAAACCTCTGTTTTTAAACCACTGTTTTTAAAACCTCTGCTATCCACTATTGAAAGGTATCCTCTGTTCTCATAACTTCTGTTTATCCTAAAACAGTGTTTGTTGTAAACAGATGTTAGAAAATAAAATAGATGTTTGAAACCACTGTTGGGTTAAAACAAAGTTTTGTGGAGAAAACAATGGTTGAAACCACTGTTGGGTTAAAACGATGGTTTGAAACCACTATTGGGTTAAAACAGTGGTTGAAACCACTGTTGGGTTAAAACGGTGGTCTGAAACCACTGTTGGTTTCGAACATGTATAGAGGTCGCGTTGGTGTGTTTATGTTGGTAAACGTTTAGTAATCTGTTCGTATATGTTAGTTTGGGTTCGGTAGTTAATTGGGGTTTTAATTTTTTATATTTTATATTAAAATTTAACAGAAAGGTCAATTGATTAAAACATCTATTCAGATAGTTATTTTCAGAAATTAAGAGGTCTTTTTTATTAATTAATATTAAACTGTTTTAACAGATACTCGAAGCTCCAACATTGCCAGCAATGAAGAGAAGCACACCTCAGATGCCGGAATTTCAAGAGTTTCATTTGGAAACAATGGAAAGAGCTAATCAAAATGCAGAAACTTCAACGGTTGCATCAACCGAAGCAGCTCCTCGGGTAAATTTTTTACCAAATCGCGATATTATAGACTTAAATTTTATGTAAAAAAAATGAAATTTTATATGTTTTTGTTCTTTTTTTTTAACAGGTTCATCAATGGCGGCCTCATCTTACAACACCAAAAACACCACCTCTACAGACGTTACTAAGAGCAAGACCTCCAAATAGCTTTGACCAAAGAACTTGAAAGAGAAGAGTTAGAAAAAGCTCCCAAGTTCAAAGCCAGACCTTTGAACAAGAAGGTAATAATAATATAAACGAATAAAACCCATCATTGTTTTATTATTTGTTACTCGAACAATATATTTATATTATTTACTTTTATGTAGATATTTGAAAGCAAAGGTGAACTGGGGCTGTTTTGTAACAAAAAGCGACAAGTTACCATACCCGAAGAATTTCATTTTGCAATCGATGAAAGAATTCCACCTCCAACCGCAAATGTTGTTGACATGTTTGATAAGGTTAATAAACATTACTGCTTAACTTAATTTCATCAGCCATCCGAATTTTTTTAACTTACTAACTAAACGTTTCTGAGATTGGACTAATTTAACTATTCCATCTAAAAATCTCACCAAACATGGCATAATTACTACAGATTATTTTGTTAATGCGTGAGTTTGCGTCAATTTCTTAGCCATTAGAATTATCTTATTTAGTAATGATTCTCATAACCAGTTTCATCTTATTTCTTTTGTAGGATCATGTGGTGAAGGTTGTATTTTAAGAAATGAAGATGAAAAATTTATGGAACGCTATACCCAAAAATGAAGGATCTTGTATCAAGAGATGTTTCAAGATTTACGATCATAGAATATAGAACAATGAAAGCAAATATGATTTTTGTATGATTTTTTCAATATGATTTTGTATTATTTTTTCATAACTAATGCTCATCAATTTAAAACTATTGTTGCTGATACATCTGTTGATACAGTGGTTGATACATCGTATATAAGAAGTTATTAGACAACATAAAATTAGGTCATGGTTTCATTTTAGCCAAAATATTATCAATTATTTACCTTATTTTCTATATCAAACATGTACACTAAAACAAACTATCTTTAACATTGTTTTATAAACATATGTAACTAAACACAAAGAATTTAAATAATATATTATAATATGTTTTTTAGTATTTGATTCCGATTGTTATTAGAACAAACCCGTGTATTTACACGGGCGTACACCTAGTTTAATGTAAGAAGAAAAAGAAGAAATGACATATTAGTTAAATACTATTTCATTTATAACTCATATCATTAATTTTTCTCTCTTTAATTAATTAGTCAACTAATCATTAATTATCCTACATATAATCTACAAAACCTACACATATCAAAATTTTCCTACATATACCCTACACATTATAGAATTTTATCCTACACAATCGAAATTTATCCTACACCCCTCGAAATATATCCTGCACAACTCGTGATTTATCCTACACAACTAGTAATTTATTCTACACTTTAAATTAAGTTGTTTTTTTTAATTTAGAAAAAGTATATATTATGAAAAGGAGTTACAAATTTAATTTAGTTAGTTATTAAAGGGAAGAATACAAATTAATGATTTATGTAAGTTTACCAATATACCTTATATTAAAATTAAATGCAAATATTAAATAAAGTAAAATGAAGCATTCTTATTGGTTGAAACTTCTTCTTTTTTCCTTTTTACAAAAAAAATTCTTCTCATTTGAACCCTCCACTATATATATATATATATGGGAAAGTTCAAATGAAAACCACTAGTTATTGTGAAAACTCGAAAACTAATTAAAAAAAGCCAAAAAAACATACCAATTTTTTTTTTTTTTGCAAACCAATTTTCGCAGGTTTTATTATATAAAAAAAATTTAAATTTTTTTTTTTTTGTGTAGTGCACATGTGTATGTGTACTACACATGTGCACTACACAAAAATTTTTTTTTTTTTTTTTTTTGAAAAAAAGTTTTTTTATACATAAAAAGCAGCGATTTTTATAAAAAAAAATTGAAAAAAAAAAATTTTGGGTGTTTTTTAGGCTTTTTTTAGTTAGTTTTCGAGTTTTCACAATAAAAGTTGTTTTCATTTGAACCATCCCCTATATATATATATATATATATATATATATATATTCAGGAACCACAACTTACTAGCTTAACTTATATTAACTTTTGTTCGTTATATAACGTGGATTATATATAGTGTTAGTGTTCATGTTCTTAGTGTAGGTATCTATATAATGTTCGAGTTCATGTTCAACTATGTAATATGGATTATATTTCTTGTGTATAACTAGTGTTTACCCGCCGCTTCGCGGCGGGGTTAAGTAAACTATTAACAGGTGTTGGCATTTCATATGCGGGGTTAAGTAAACTATTAAATGTACGACTAACAAAGAAAGAAGCAACACTTATAACCCTAGATAAGTCATGAAGACCTGAAGTTATAATTACGTTTTTAGGATATAATTACCTTTATTTTTTAAGAAAACTTGAACTTCGTCAAGTGTCGTTTTTAGGATATAATTACGTTTCGTAGTACGGGTTTTTAACGAAAAATGGACAGAGTTTCCTCTGTTTTTAGACGATCCCGACAACTACAGTGTCGATAATTTCAAAACGCAACAATATGTTGAAATTACTTACAAGTTTCATGTTTCTAGTAAATAAAGATGTGATTTTTAGATCCCTTTACTTGATTGAATTACAACCGGTGAAAGACATAAAAGAACCTGATTTTTGAGACAGTTGGCAAAGTGTTTATTTACTCTAAATAGCTTTCTGAATATGATTATTCATGTTACAACAATAATCACTTTGAAAGTGCACATCCAAACACCCTGGCTGGCTAAACAGCTTACTACCTGTGAGTGTTTGTATATTTCATACATTATGCCAAAATAAAACGTAAATATTCGCTAAAAGCATCGGTTCGAGCTCGGTTCGCGTAAAGTATAATATGAATAAAGAACGAAATTAAAATTCGTTTCGATTAAATTTTTACCGGGTCTGGCTTTGACCGGCGTTGACTGCTGTTGACCCGCAGTTTGACTGTTTACTTTTGTTGACTGAAGTTGAACGAAAGTTGTTCGCGTTGACTGTGTCTGACCCGGACTCAAACCGAAACCTGAATTGTCCCGTGATACCAAGGTTGACCCGTGTGTCGATTGATCACTTTTGACCTGACCCGCTTGACCCGAACCGGAACGAATCCGCGCAGGAACCGTGTTGAACCAAACACCCTAACAATAGCCACCACTATCACTGCCGTTAAATTCCGGCAGTTATATGTCGTCGTCGACCTCCAGTCACCGCCGTTGTCAGCCTTTTTTATCATCATCGTCTTTTTCTTCTTCATTTTTCTGATCCTCTGCGGAATCGGAACAATCGACAACTTCACCGGATTTCTCCTCCTGTAAAGGGGAATCAAGCAAAATATCATCAAGAAAGGCATCGGTAGGAAGTTGAGCGTCGTCGTCATCCTTGAAAAGCAACTGCTCGATGTCATCCACCGACAGCGGAGGAGACTGGTTGTTCACATCATCATCTGGTGGAATGATTACATCATCATCGGTTGGAGGGGAAAGTAAGATCAAAAGCAAACAGATTGTCCCAATCTTCCATACGATGAAATTGAAGGTGAAGATTGATGAAATTATTATTTAAGGAGGAGGAAGAGGAGTAGAATTACAGGGCGGAAGTTTCTAGGAAAGAAAGAAGAAAAACAACGGAATTAATAAAGTCAAAAAGATGCGTGGCAAATCTCTGAAGCACGCAAAATACACTGGCGCAAACCATCGATGTTGTTTTCTAGGAAAGAAAGAAGAAAAACAACGGAATTAATAAAGTCAAAAAGATGCGTGGCAAATCTCGTGCAAACCATCGATGTTGTTTTCTAGGAAAGAAAGAAGAAAAACAACGGAATTAATAAAGTCAAAAAGATGCGTGGCAAATCTCTGAAGCACGCAAAATACACTGGCGCAAACCATCGATGTTGTTTGATATATATAATAATGTGGATTGTATTTCGTGTTAGTTTTATAAATGTAGCTATATAATGTAGGATTATATATAATGTCTGAATTTGTGTTCAACTATAGATGTGGATTATATATAGTTTTGGTTGATTATATATAATGTTCGTTTATAGGTTTCGATTATATAATGTGGAAATATATATATATATATAGGGTGGGGATCAAGAGTGAATAATGTTGATGTAGTGAACAAAAACGAGCAGATCCTGACCATTGGATGAGGAGATCAAGATCTTTGAATTATACATGATTTTTTAATTAATAAAAACAAAAAAAACTGAATTATAATAAAAATGCACAAGGGCACAATAGTAAATAGATGTTCTCCAACCCCATTTATTCTCTCTGCCTCATATCCAAAAAAACCAAAAACACCTACAAACATCAAGATTCTCTCTCCTCATAATCCAAAAGGCCCAAATCGCTGCATCTCCTTCGATTTCTCTTGACCTTTTTTTTTTAGCTCAATCGATTTCATTGGGTATTAAAAAATGATTTGTAATGAGGTTATAAGAAAATAGTGTAATCCGTTAAGTTAACATCTGTAATAATACACATGTGTAAGTGACAAGCATACGCATGTGTATTATTGATGAACAATTTCTCAACCAACAATAATTATACACATGTGTATAAAATCAAACAACAACTATACACATGTGTGATAAAACTTAATACTCACTGAACAACAGCTAGATGTTTACAAAAAGAATTAAAAAGTGATAATTTTTATTTTTTGATTATGAAACAAAGTAAAAAAAAAAAAAAAAAACAGCAAAACAACCCACAAAATTTTAGAAATAACATTACATTGAAAAACTATAAAGACATGGCATAAACTAGTTAATAGTCATTTAAAAAGAAAAAAAAAAAAAAATCATGTTGTTTTATTAGGAAGAACATTAATCATATGAGTTCTTCCATAAAAATATATATATTAAAAAATGTGTTCTGCATATTGGCACACAGATGGGTCATAT